>JXSR01S026736.1:23682-35301 GCA_000969725.1 Ophiothrix spiculata | reverse complement strand
GGGGGGGAGGGCACCAGTTTCACTTCTTGCTCCGGGCGCCAGACACCCTCGCTATGTCCCTGATTGTGATTGCTATTGGTTGATCTCAGCCATAAGACTTGTCAACATTGTAATGTGAAACTCTGCCACTCCTTACTATGCTACTGTCTTAATGAAGAGGCTCTGGCAAGTTTCGAGATACAAAATAAATTGTATTAATTCTATACAAATATGCTACTTACTAACACTGAATACTGCGTACACTAATTTCAGTCTAATCAACAATGCTTTTAAGCAAGCAATATAGCTAGTACGAAAATATTCCTTGCTTATGTTTCCATAAAAATGTCTATTTACATATTTAATTTACAATGTAGTTTATTATGTACAAAGTATTGACAATACTATTATGAATCATATACATCGTCTTGAGTATGTAAAAACAAAACAAACCATAATTAAGTAGCTACAATTAAGTGGGAGTGTCTTCTTCTTTATATCCATTTCACTCTGACAACCAATACAACAAACAAAATAAATGAATGCCACTTGATGGAAACCTTACAAACATAAAGCGGGCAATTTACAAATCCTGTTCGCAGATAAGAGAAAATAATATCTGCTTTTCATCATGCAGTGCTTCTTAGGACAGGAAGTTAAGAGATTAGGCCAAAAAAAAGTAAAAGTTTGTTTCTTGTAACATGATTGAAAACTACAATGCGATATGCGCTATTTTATTTTTTACTTTTCGAAAATGCAATGCGATATGGTATTTTTCTTTTTTACAAAAAATGCTTACTTGATCAGCTGATGTTCAGACTGTAATGCCACGAACATCAACAAGCATTCATATTGATTTGACCCAAATTTTATCTTGAGAGCATATATATATTTGTACTTGTTCATCTGTTGTATGACTGTAAATTCTGCATCGGGTAATATGGTTGTGGACCATAGTTTCGAGCCAGTTTCTTATATATAAGAAATTTCTAAATATTTCGCTTGCTCTCACATATGAACGATTAATTGAAATTTAAGTTTTTTACGCAAGTCTCCAGTAAGCTTTTTTACAGAATTGTTTTATTTATCAAAAATAAAGATTTTTTTTTGATACGAAATTGGAAAAAAAAAATCAATGCCGGAAATATGTAACTGAACAGAAACGCGCGTGGGTTACCAGACACAAACTTTTTTTTTCTCTTTTTGGCCTGATGACAAAAGCAAAGAAACGACCAACAACCCCAAGCTGCTGAGCTGACCTGGATCTAGAGACTGCATGTGAATATAAATTATACAACAAGTTCAACAATTCAGATTTGTGAGGTTTAATTAATAATTTTTCGAACTATAAATCCATCTTCAGGGTGATATTAGGAAGTTATGAGAATAGTTAGAGTTGAAATGACCCTAGTATTAAGTAAATTATTATAATCGTTCATTTTGAGAATGTTTCATCACAATTTAAACATTTTTTGTACACATAATTCCATAAGAAGCAATGCATGATGGGTAAAATATATATCTACATTTTTCGCTGACCATTGCATATCAAAAGCACCACAGTTTGTCATGTGAGTGCAAGAAAGTTGTATCTGTAATAGCTACCATTTGTCATAAATTTGGATTGCACACACTTCATAATCTCCAGTCTTGGGTCAGTGGTTTTTGAAATGGTTCTTCAGGTGACACTTCAAGAACCACTGACTTAAGACACGGGAATTATAAGGGATTTTTCATATTCTAGTGACAAGGCATAAGATAAATATAACTTACGGCGGCCATTGCAGATACAACATTCTTTCATTCAAGTGACGCGTTAAGCCCCATTGCACAGGAAATTTTGCCTGATGGTTTTTGGATGATGAAAGGGCAGCTCATTATCTGGATAATTAAGCAATTTGATTTTTGATCAAATAACAGTGGTTGTATTTTAACAACAAACTATTTGATTTTTTATTTTATTTTTGCTATCATTGCCAGCTGGACCATCGCTGAACAGTTCCAGGCAGAATTTCTTGTAACATTTCCTTGTGTGCAATGAGCTTCATCACTAGGGAACGCATCAAGTCAGAAATGACAGTCAAATGATATCACCGTCACCAAACTAGTTATATTGCTCAAACAAGGTGATTGAGTTTGCCATTTTGGACTTGATACACTCCCTAAAAACATATAGTTTTGAGGCCACAACAATAACACAATATGGACAAATATCACTGTCCATGTGCACCGTAAACTATTTTGGTTATAGATGATCAACAAAGCACTTCATCATGAAGGACTTGATTGATGTGCCTTCTTAATTCTTTCACTCTGGAATAAAATTTTCACCATCCGTCCTATTTTGACGGAAAGCCGCTCTGAACGGTTCATAGACACCTCACTTTATGAAAGCATACGATAATTGTATATCGCTAGGGATGTTCTCTTTGCTAATAAAAATAATAGCGCTAGATAGCTCTTTATTCCAACTGCTAGCTGGCGAATTTTCAACCAATTTGGGCTTTTAGTTTCTTTTATAGAGCAATTTGAAAAAAAATTGCGACCAAAATGAAATTCCGACCAATCGTGCACCCTTTTGCGAGCCGCTGTGAGCGGCTTGCCGGAGTGAAAGAGTTAACACCAAATCCTTTTGCACATTTGTAACAAGGACAAGTTATTTATTTGATATAACATGTACTGTTAAGAGTTATGGTAGACTATGGTTACCATCATTTGGGACATGATGCACATTCACTAAACAGGTAATTTAGGATTCTATGTTTTATGAATTGAGTTGAAACCTTTAATTGACTTCAGACCCTATTTTGCCCATCTTAATGTCAAGTTATTTCAACGTTTAAGGCATGGGTTCTTAATAAAATTTGTTGACGGGCCATTAAGGACCAAATCAAGACCTTTTTTCAATGTTTTACATATATTCTTCTGCATTCCAGAGGCAATATAAGGGCCAAATTAAAGTAGTTGGCCCCGCAGGCCGCTATTTGAGAAGGCTGGGTTTAAGGGATTCCATTTGCCTAGAGGATGAATGGTATTTTTCTTGAAAAAGTAAATGTCATTAAGATCTTATAAAAGAGAATGAAGATCCCATGTCAACAAGGTTGTCAAAAAGAGCAACAAGGAAAATGGGCTGATAATAAAACTATTATAGTTACAATACACCAACCAATGTTAAGTTAACCAAGACACTTTATAATGCCCTTGTCATGTGTGACCTAGAATATGGTAGTTGCCTCTGGAGTAGCACCTCTTAACACACAAGATCAGTCTTTTTGATAGGAAGAGAATACATCATGTGTATCCCATCATGCATTTCATCTTATGGGATTGTTTGTATGGGAAATCATGTTAGTTAGTGATGAAATGTCCTTAAATCAAAGTTATTTGTTATAATCTTGCATTTTAGGCATGTTCCATCACTCACTACTCACATGACATTATCAGCAATGCATGATGGGATAAACACGACATCTTCTCTTATTGGACACTCCAGAGACAAGCTACCAAATTCATTATGCATATTCCTGACATATAGGGGGTGTCATAAGTTGGGCGATAAAAAGGTGAAAACGGTAGTAAAATAAAAGCGGAAACTTAACTATGCCTCTATAAAGCATAAAAAAGCTGAAATCAGCTTAAAACCCCAAACAGGCTGAAAATAAAATATGCATTCATATCTTCAGGAAACACTAACCTGAGATTAATCAATTCTTTCCAAAAAAACTTGCAAAATAAAATGACGGTCATGACATGAAGCAATAAAAACATATACTGGCAAGATCAATCTACTTCACAGCAGGGGTCCTCAAACTTTTTTGATCACGATCCATGTTCGACTAATTTGTCCATAAGTGGCCTCGTGCTTTGAGGTGTCAAATACATGATAATATTGGATCCTGCGTATAATAATGAAAAATTGGATGATCTGTGCCCAATATTTATTGGTCTCGCTACGAGTTTAAAAATATTAGGCTTGCCCAATATTTTTTAACCCTTAACTGGGCTGAATCTATCCAATTTTATCACAGTATTTAGATTAGTGTTCAACCAATTTTGACCCAAAGTTGAAGAGGTATTTGTGCCAAAATCATGAGCTGAGGCTGAAAATTAACCCCCCCCCCCAAAAAAAAAAAGAGCAAGGAACAGCATTGTTTAGACATTTTTAAGAAAAACATTTGCGCCTATTTTCCTGGCTCTTGCACCGATGCCGCACCATACAGCCTTAGCAGGAACTGATTCAGACATATTATGGTTTGAGGGTTGAAACCAAAAGTTTGAAAACCACTGCTTTAAGTTCAAAACCCATATGGGGGTTTCCTTTATACATGTATACGTAAGTACTTTTTAGTACAAACTACCACCAGATGGCATTTTAGAAGGAATTTTATTTTGCAATTCAAACATTTGATGATGAATAAAAATAATAATTTTCACAAACAATTTAACTTTGCAAAATTTAGAATCTTGCAAAATCAAAACCTTCCCAATATCAATAACATTTAATGTAATAAAAATGTTGGTTCCAGGGTGGCCAATATGGCTGTCTGTGATACTAAGAAGTAGTGTCTGACCTGATCTGATTAGTTGGATCGCAATCAGAACCGATTTTTAGCTTATCGGATCTGAATCGGAATTACGAACAATCTATATTCTGCCGATCTAAGAAACTGATTCAACGAACCCTAGTGCAAAACATCTAGTTAATTGCATCTTTTAGTACCAAACAGACTCACCAAAACCTAGCTACAGGCAACATCAAAATACTGTAACTGATTCTATTCATGAGATATGTTAGGCAGTTATTTTAGTAGCGTATATAACAAGTCCTAACTTAGAACTAGTACCGTTCCCCTGATCTCCCCTCCCACGGACTCGGCTCACTGCCAAGCCCAGGCAGTGCACTGCCTGCTCTCACTCCCTACGTGGCGATGTTGGACATGTGATGTTGGACATAGGGCACTAAACCAGTGCTAGTCCTAACTTAATTCCTTATTCCATGGGATGCCCTTGTCCCACTTGAGCCTGTTTTACCTTACCAAATACTTTCTATACAAATTCAGCTCTATCTTTCCAGTACTTTTTTACATTCAGTCAATTCACCTTCAGCACTTTCTTCAAATATACCTGCGCTACTGAAAACCAAGAAATATTCATCAGCGGGAAATTTCCAGAATTCCTACGACATTGTAAATCAAATCAATCCGATATTGAAACTTAACAATTAGTGTCTTTTTACAGTCATGCATTGAGACTTCGCAAATGCCAAACTTCATCACAAAAGCGAGAAATCACTGCAAATTTGCGATGGATTATTTGCGTCGGATTTCCCCAAACCGATTTCACCAAGATTGTCCAATCGCAAAGCATTTGTGGTGATTTTGTTCTACTTTGTTGCCGCTCATGGGAGGCACATTATTTTACCACAAGATTCTGATCACTTTCAAAAAACACCTGTGCATCAATAGTTCTGTAAAAGTTGTAATATTGGCACGGTCGAGGAGTAGTGCAACTGTTTTAAACTTTATACGAGTATTTAGATGGATGCAATTTATACATAGAACAAAGAGTACACTGACTATGTAGCCAACAGTGTTCCTGTTAAGGTTGTTTGGCAGGCTATTGGTGCTGAAACTGGGGAAATGGGCGCAAAAGGTTTGTGTAAAAAATATGTGAACAATGCTTTTTCTTGCCTTTTTTAGCCAATTTTCTGCCTCAGATCGTGATTTTGGAGCAAATACCTCTACCTCTTTAACTTTGTCAATATTGGCCAAATTGACGCATGTTTACAATCCTTAGCAGGAACACATGTAACCACCAACACTGCTGAAATGAAATGTTTCTTTGGAAAAGCCGTCTTATCTGTAAGCCGCTTAACAACAGGAAAACCATGGAGAAACAAGCTCTTTTGTGTTTATTGATTGCATACTTTAATTTTGGAATCTAAAATGGTCCAAAACCATTCATTGAAGATACGACAAACATCTTCCAAAACAAACATCTTATGTTAGTAGTGTAAGTATGATCTGAAAAAAAATCCTGAGGTATAAAAACAGTATCGGCCTCCATGAGCTACAACAAAATGGCAGAGCATACATATCCCTTATACCTTCAACACCTTCACTTTAAAGATTTTGAGAAAACAGAAATCCTACACTAGCTGTAAAATTGTACATGCCACTTTCTTTGAGTTATTGCAATTTCTTAACATGGCAAAATATGTACATACAACTCTGTATGTGACCGTCCATTCCGAAGGAGTCGTAATTGCAGCAAACTTCATTTTGCGCTCCAGATGAAAATATGTGTCGTAAAAACAAAATCAAGGTCGTAATTTGTAGAAATTGAGTTTTCGACAGATTCTTGTACTTACTTCAAAACACCAGCAAAGTTTCATTTCAAAAAATGATCAGAAATGTGAAATATATCT
This sequence comes from Ophiothrix spiculata, assembly GCA_000969725.1. NCBI lineage: Eukaryota > Metazoa > Echinodermata > Ophiuroidea > Amphilepidida > Ophiotrichidae > Ophiothrix > Ophiothrix spiculata. Next base: position 28,895 of record JXSR01S026736.1, on the reverse strand, counting down.
GTGTATTTTGAGGACAATCAACAGAAAATATAGGACTTACTTATCTTTGAACGCGTTTATCTCAGTTACACATTTCACTCACAACCTTTGACAGACCATAACTTGACTGCTGGAAATTGTGTGAAGTTCATGGATGTTGATGCGCGAGTCACACGTACTACGCGTGCTGCGTCTCGTGCAGTTGTGCTGTGATCAGGTACGCACACGTTTATCTATATTAATTCACGATGTAAAGAGGCCCGTCTATTTGGTGTTTATCAAAGTATAGTTGGCTGCTAACTCTTTGTCTACTTGTCAAATTTTGGAAGGTATACAATATTTTTTAAAGCAAGTATAAATATAAATATGTGAATCTGTAAAAAAAATCAATTTCGGCTAACCACGACCTTTGAATGTACTTTTACCTGTAGCACCAATATGAAGTTAGTCGCAATTACGGCTGGTTTGAGATGAACGAACACAATATGCTAATGCTGAATTTATACTTGCACTCATTTGAAGAAAACCTTTTCACATTTATGTGTCTTGTGCGCCGAGGTTTAAGTTCACACACAACTCATACGATACTTGTGAGTTCGCATGGTTTGACAGAGTCTGCGATGGGCATCGCTCAATGCGTAGTCTTTTACAACACTTCTGCGAGGTGTGTTGCTCCAGCGCGCGCCACATGTAATCTTATCAGAAGACTACGCATTGATGGACTTTGAGCACGCATATCAATACTCTATCTGAATAACCCATAATAACTGAACCCATTAAAGTTTATTAAAACAAGCATCGGCAATAAAACCTTGCAAAATGGTGAAAAATAACCTGGAGATGAACTATACTAAATCGTCCATTTCAAAAAAGATGCAATTCAAGTACAAATTTAGCTTAAGGGAAAACAGGATGTTCAAATATAATCTGTTACAAATTCTTTGGCTACTTTATTACATAATTTGGCCAAACTTAAATTGATTTCAGAGCCCGGGGGCAACTCAAATATAATGTTGCAGGCATAGCATGACCACAGTTTTTCAAAACACATCCCCTAAAGGGTGAAGGTTTCTGAAACCAAAATATATCCTTTTTCCCTATTCATACACTAAATTGGGATTTTATCTTTACTGTTTTCACACTAGGGTTTGAAAAAGAAACCATTTCTTGAAAATTGCCCCTAAATTGCTGTTTTTGATACCTAAACGAAGTCACCTGATTCACCCTTCAGTCCTCAAAAACAACCCTATTACACCTTTTTCTTGGTCACGGTATGCCTTCAACATTATATTTGAGTGGCCCCTTGGGTTTCAGAGGCCCTGTGGTTTACCAAGTTAAAGCTGCAATTAAGGCAGTATGCAGCCTCTCAATTCAAAATGGTGTACTGCAGTAGCATACAATTGGTGGTGAACCTTGGTAAAACACTGTCCCTAGCCACTGTCAACCCGAGTGCATTGGGGAGCTGTTTAGGAGGCATATCACAACCTAGGTGTTGATTGGTCTGTACCTTTAGTCACCGACTGCAAATGGCCTAGTATGAGGTGAGATGCTTCCTATGATCCTCTTGTTATGTGTACTGTAAACATACTTAATTTCGCGAGGTATTTAATTTCGCGAATTTCGCGAGGACATTAAATTCGCGAAATTAAATCCCTCGCAAAATTATGTTATTATATGTATTACAATAATAAAATTAGCGAAAATGTTCCATATTGACAATTCGCGAAATAAAGTACCCGCAAAATTAAAGTTCTTTACAGTAATAATAATAAGGCTGCGATCACATAGACATATACGGTATTCAGGAAGGCACTCATATTCTTAGTGAATGGGATAATTACTTGTTAATTTCAAATATGAGTACCTTCCCGGGAGCGCATAGCAAAAATTGTATACTGTATACCTCCGCATATACTTCTATGTGATCGCAGCCAAGAAGGCCAAGAAAAACAATTTGTTGTGTTGCCCTCAAGTGGAATTTCTGATTCTAAAAAATTAATCGGTCGGTCAGAAAATAACTATTTTCAAAGTATTTTCTCAAAAAACACCCAGTCTGAGCAAAATTGGGTGCTTTCCCGATCGTATTTAAAAAAAATTATTTTGAATAGGGTCGTCGGTCGGTCGGAAAATAACTATTTTCAAAATATTTTCTCAAAAAACACCCAATCTGAGCAAAATTGGGTGCTTTCCCGACCGTATTTTAAAAAAATTATTTTTGAATAGGGTCGGTCGCTGAGGGCAACACAACAATTTTTTTGCCTAATGGCCAGTGCTTTGCAACCTCAAGAAAAGACTCACTATAAATACATGAAATTGCAAGAACCACAACAGTGACCCTGAAACCATGCATTATAACCACAAATAAATGGCGGCATGCCTTGTATCTCCCCTGTAAATCTATGATTATTACATATAAATCCTATTGCTGTACATTATGTCATCCGTCACCGTAGTGCAGGATAAGGCCCTTCGGCCCGACGACCAAATTTCGGATTCCGCCGACCGTCCTCAAGTCGTTGTTGATTTTCATCACGCGCACGAACTGGAATTCTTTTACTGTCTTTTGCTTGAATATGTCTTTCATACTCGTCCCGTAACGGTAAATTTGGATGCATTTGTCTCGCTAATGGAGGCTTCTTATTTTGCGCTGCATTATACGACGGATCCTTCCCGTCTGATTTTTCGCGCTGTTTTTCTTCTTCTAATATTTTATCAATACTTTTCTTCTGTTCTTGAACCTGTCTCATGTTTTCTTCCCACTTATTGTTTTGTCTAATTATACGATCTTCGTTCTCAAGCACAAATTTGTCCGGTTTACCGTAATTCGGTGGATTGGCGTGAGGGTCGTACCCTAGTCTGGACAGCATGGGTGCTAACTTAGGCATGTCTTCTACGACATCTTTTGGTATTTTGCCCACCCATTTGGATAGAGCTTCTAAGTTTACGGGTTTGACGACTTGGTCCGTGGAGCGCTCTCGTCTGCAATGGATTAAAACAGAAAGGATGGGAAAAAGAAGAAGGTGAAAGATTGTTAGTAATGTTATCTTTATGAATGGAAGCTCATTATTTTCACCGCAACCAAATTCTATGACGGCACAAAAAATACAGCATGTGAATGCGAGAAGTTGTATCTACAATTTTGCTACCTTATGTTATATTTTCTAAATTTGCCTTTTATAGGTCAGTGGCTCCTGAAATAATTCTACGAGTCAGCTGAAGAACCATATCAAGAGACACTAATCCAAGTGTGGACACTATAATAGTATGCAATGCAAATTTATAAAAATGGCAGCAATTGCCTGACATGTAGTATAGACAGCATAAATCAAGTGGGAAAGCGAGAAAATTAAGGAATATGAGAAAAGGATTTTCAAGGTTTTGCACATTCTGGTGATGTGGTGTTGAAAATTTCACATATATGGCAGCCATCGCAGATATGACCTTCTTGCACTCACAAGACGAATTACAATGTGAAAAAATATAAAACAAAATCAGTTATAATAATAAGGCAAACCATTTACAACACGACCAACCAACAATTATGATGTGCACCATGTAATTAATTTGCCATATGAACAAGCTGGTTTTCAATATTCATGATCACCTGACACTTACTGCAAACAAGGATGCACGGGGGGGGGGGGAAGCTCAACTTTGAAATGGTAGGTGTGTCCGTCGCCAGACTGGGAGTCTACTTTGACTTTTGTGAAAAAACAGGGGTCTAATAAACTGAATGTTTGGTCCGAATAGCCCCGGGTGATATAGCCTTCTCAACTATTTTTTTTTTATTATTCTGCTTTCTTTTTTGGAACCAAATTGTTGCATTTTTTCTGAAAAAAGGACCTAATAAAAAATCAAATCATGATGCAAATGGGGGTCTGTAAAACTAAATCATGAAAGATGTAAATGGGCATGTTTTAAGAATGACTGGCAGGAGCAGTGAAAAAGGGGACCTTAAAACTGCCTGACATATATATCCTGCCCATACCAAGGGGGGGGGGGGGTATCAAACATTAACAATTAATTAAGCACAATCTTCAATTTACAAGCCTTATTTTAAAAAAAAAAAACTCAGTTCACAAGCCTCTTTTTTTGAAAGTTAGTTCTCAAGACCCCAATTTCAAGGAAAATTTTGGAAATTTGTGCTTCAATTGATCACAAAACTTAGTTAGGCCAATATTGTATGGGTTACATCAGTTATCAAGACTGATAATGCTTTTCAGAGTCATTCTTCACTTCCTCAGACAATCTTGTTTCAAAAATCGGGTTGCACACCCGTACCAAAATTCAAAGTTGAGTGGCTCCCCCTGGTCCATACATGTGAGTGCCCTTCATATAAATATTATTCTTCCGGATGTCCACTTCCGGCAATATTACCCGGGGGGGGGGGGCACTCAAGTATAATATTGCAGGCATAGCGTGACCAAAGTTTTTCAAAACATCCCGTTAAAGTGTGATTGTTTCTGAAGCCAAAATATACCTTTTTTCCCCCCATTCACAATTTAAATAGAGAATTTACTGTTACCGTTTTAACACTAGGGTTTGAAAAAGTACCCTATTTCTTGAAAGTGAGCTAAATTGGCTGCTTTTGATACCCTAACTGGTGTCACCTGATACACCCTTCTGTCCTCAAAAACAACCCTAATTCACCCTTTTCTAGGTCAAGCTATGCCTGCAGCATTATACTTGAGTGGCCCCCGGACAATATTACAAGTTGCATTAGATATAGACTTATTTAAAAGTGATTTTTATTTTCAATTAAGGAGTGAATACTTCTTTTGCTTTCAGTTTAAATCATTTAAGAACTACCCAAATGAGAAATAAATAGGAAAGATGGCAGATAACTACATCCTTTTGTCATGACAGTATACAGAGTTCTCGATTTCCACAGTGTATTTGCAGAAATTAAGTAAAATCAGGCTGTCTGGTATGCCGATGGGTCCTGTTTCTTTGCAAAATGTGGGATATTGATGGGTCTTTTTTCAAAATTTGCTGAAATTTGCACCAAAATGGTGCAATTTAGGATTTTTGTTTAAATTTCAAACAAAAAACAGCCTAAATTTGTGCCAAATAAGCATAAGTTTTCACAGAAAAGAGAAAAGTTTCAATTTTTGTATAAATTTGAATCAAATTTGGCCATATTTGGTATATGGATGGGTCCCTTTTGCTTGGAAAATTGGTATATACATGGGTGGTATTTCACATTTCCCAGCAGCACACCTCTACCAAAAGCA
>JXSR01S026734.1:23456-39381 GCA_000969725.1 Ophiothrix spiculata | reverse complement strand
CTTTATAGCGACTGGAATACAGAAGGAATTTCATGATCACAAGCTCATGTTGGCTGAAGAGGCAAAACACTTTTGATGCTTATCTTGTAATACGAACAAAAATTCATCACAAAGGTTGTTCAAATCAGCTTGGCCTTTATTATCGATATTGTGCAGTTGAAACAAACACTTAGAAAAAAAGAGTAAGTTTTATTTTAAGCAAAAATTACAGTAATATGATATATTTAATTCTGATCAGATATAGCTTTTCTATAAAATGTTTAACCATCTGCATTAAAGGTTAGTGACCATGTGATTGTTTAGAAAGCGAGCTATTTATTTGGGGTGCTAATTTTGCCTTAGTTTGGGTGATTTATCATCAAGCTACCATCAAAATATCGTCTGTGGATGTTTCACTGACTAGATTAGTTTACAATTGATGAGTTCTCTCTGATCATTCTTATGCAGTACCAGGCTTGATGTGTTTAGTCAATGCCAAAGAATTTTATGGTCTGCAGGAGAGCAAAAACAAAGCCAAAACAAACAAGTAAACCTCGCATGCACCATCCTTGGTCAAGTTAGCGAGATGTGTCTTAGAGATGCTTTGCTGACTAAATCAGATGAGATGAGATACATGTACTTTGATTATAACTAAATAGGCAGAAAATGTGAGGCTCTTCTTCACCAGCTTACTCACCTTTAAAAATGCAGCGCTAAGAAATTAGCGCCCTAAATGTGCTATAGGCCAAACAATAATTTATTGGACAGCATAATCAGAAATCCAGAGTACAGGGCCCTATTTTATGTAATTTCACCTCTACTGTGGATTTTTGTTTAGATTGTCCAATAAATGTTGATTTTGCCTATAAATGTCAACATTTTTTTCATGTAAAGCAAGAAAGTTGCAAGTGCAATAGCTTCTATTCATTTATAAATTTAAGTGTTTAGTTTTGGATCAGTGGTTATTAAAATAGTATTTCAAGTGACTGTCACTGGAAGAACCAGTCTTTGGTCTTGATGGTTCTTCAAGTCACTGTGTCATTTAAAGAACCATTTTAAGAGCTACATGTACTAAATAGCTCTTCAAGTGAATGTGTTCCCTTGAAGAATCATTTCAAAAGCCACTGACCCAAACCCGGGCCAGGAGACACAGCTGTTTCAAGAGCCACTAATATGAGAGTTTGAATTTTTGAGGCTATTTTCACACACAAATGATAAAATGTTGCATAACTATGCCGTACAGCTGCAATTGGATGTAAGATATTCTTGCATTCACATGACAAACGTCAAAGAACTACATCTCAAAGTTAGTTTGAATCATAATGACCAGATTATGCCTATATTGAAATAACTTAAAAGGAAATATACCTGATCTATGAAATAAATCTAAATGTAGTATACTTGAAGGAGTGAAAATGAATGTTGTTCTAATTCAGACTATTTTTGATTTATATTTTTTATGCAGGTCTATAACCTGAGGCTTCACAATCAGAATGTTTGACTACAAATGCAAGTAATTCCTGCTAAAGTGACTTGACGAATCTAAAAAGCCTCAATTAAGTATTCAATTCACATATGCAGTAGATGAAATGAAGATTTCTTAGACTGATCTATATAGAATTAGCTTTCAGCTGAACTCCATAGGAATCAGAAGCTCTGTATACATGTTTAATTTTATGGTTAAGTAAAAAGATCTCACTCATGAGATGCTTTATTTCAAAGGTTATACCCAGTCAACATTTCATTGTGAAACAACTTATTGCTACTGAGTTATCAGCAAAAGTAAAGCAACACTATTATACCATTTGGGATGTAAATTGTCATATATCACATGATTTTCATTGCTATTTTAACAAAAGAAATAGCATCATTGAAGTTTTTTCAAAAAAGAAATTTCAAACCACCATACAAATTGATCACAAACTATTAGGCCCGGTATAAACCAGGACTAGAAAATATTGGGTGTTTAATAAGTCACTAGCAAAAATCTTTTTGATTTAGAGGAAAATTTTGCTCCTGAATAAATACATTGAAATATTTTCACATAAACACTATACTGAACAATCAACCTGATATAGCATCTGACCTTAACTAACATACTGGAAACTGATTCACACTCACAAAAAAGTCATGTACTATTATGTCATAGTCCAATTGCATATTTTACAAGCTTACCTGATCAGTGTCTGACTGTCTACAAAATAAACCCTTCACATGTACATCACGTATCTTTAATAAAGATAAAAGATACTTAAAAACTAAGGGTCTGATGATAAAACAATGAAAATTGACAATTAAGAAACAAGAAACAACCAACTACTAATCTGATTTTGCCTACTTTGGGAATCATATTACACTATACTGTGTATATTTTATAAGGCCTGAGTTTTATCACTCATAACATTAATCTTTTGATTAATATAAATCCCATACTGTTTTATCACGCACAACACCAATATTTGATCATTTTTAAATCCCACTATACTGTGCATAAACCATTAATAACACCAATTTTTGATCATTTGTAAGATTTACTAGTCCAACTAGCTCATATCTACAGGAAAATATGGCCCACAAAGTACCAGCAAAAGCTGATGAAACATTATTAAGCCTTACTGAATGTGGAATATGTTTGTTAGAAATGAAAAACCCCAAAGCCCTGTCCTGCCTGCACTCTTTCTGTCTGGAATGCCTCAAGGAAGTCAAACATCCTCCTGGCATCTTCATCTGTCTGTTGTGTCAAGAACAGATGGTCCTGCCACCAGGAGGAGTAGAATGCCTGAGGGATAGCTTCTTAATTAATCAACTTAAGGACTGGAAGGCTATTCAGAAGATTGGACAGGTCAAAGTCCCATGTGTCTGTTGTAAGTCTACTGATCAAGACACCAAAGCACGCTGCGTGGACTGCAATGGGTTTCTATGTCAACAATGCGTCAGTTCACACAAGATCATGACTCCACTTGCAGGCCATATGATTTTCTCCATTGATGAGCTGAAATCAGGTCAAATTGATATGAATAAAATGATGAAAGAGGAATCCTGCCAGACACACAAAGATCAAATTCTACGATGGTATTGTAAGACGTGTAACATGCCAATATGTCGTGATTGCACAGTGATGGATCACAGGCATCCAGACCATGACTACATCACAATAGAGAGTGCTACTGAAGGACAGGCAAAGGAGATCAAGATACTGATGTCAAACTGTAAAGGATTGTCCAAACAACTGAAAGATGCCATTGATGAAACAGAAGACATCAAGAAAAATCTCAATAAGACCGCTGATAAGATCAAGAAAGAACTAGATCAAGAAAGGAAAGCCTACATGGAAGCAATACAAAGAAGCTATGATAAAAATATGGAAAAACTTGCTCAGATACAGAAGGAACAGCTGGAAAAGATCAATTCAACCAGAAAAGGCCTTGAGTTTATGCAATCAAAACTGACCAATGCCATGGAGGTTGCCAGTCAGGTCATCATATCTGGTTCCAAACATAACATGGCTTCAAATTATTCTACAATATGTACAACACTGACAAACCTTCAGGACTGTAAACCATGTGGTATCAGCAAAAGGTTTGGAATGATCAACTTTAAGCCAACTAGAAAAGGCAGAGAGAAAACTGTAGATATTGGTGCAGTGTCCAAAGGAGACGGACAGATAGATAGGAATGGTAAATGGGTATATGAGAGAGATATTGGAAAGCAAGGAGATACATCTGGTGCATTTGGTATTGCTGTAAGGCCAAACAAGTCTTTCCTAGTAGCAAATTATTTCAGGCCGAGCATCAAAATCTTTAACCAAGTAGGAAGCTTGAAGCAGGAAATCAGGAACAATTTGATAAATCCAGTTGACATTGCTACGTCCTCATCAGGATTCTATGTAGCAGACAGGTCACCATATGTCAAAAGCTTCAGACATGATGGTACCTATGTCATGCAGTTTCCTGCCATATCACCAGATGGCAAGGCATCCAGCAATGATGGCTCTGAATTATATGGAATAGCAACAGATTATGATGGCAACATATTGGTTGGAAATCGTAATAACAAATACATCAGCAAACATAGACCAGATGGAACACACATATCCTCATTTCCTGTTGGTATACCACCATTCTACTTGAAGGTTACAGCAAATGGTAGCATTGTGGTGACATCTAACCAACCAAATGTACCAGCACATATTTTGGATCCAAATGGGAAACTTCTACACACTATCAACATTCCGAAAGATGCCCAAGTCTGGTGTCCATCAGGAATTGCCTGCAGTGATGATGGAAGCATATTTATTATCAGTTATCAATATGGCATCTATCACTTCACAGAGGATGGAGAATATCTAGGATGTGTCACAAAAGATTTGCCTAAGGCAACTGGCCTTGATGTATTTAAAAACAAGCTTGTAATAGCACAGTTGGGTGGCCAACCAGCAAAAATATATTCATACCAGGAGGAATAGTGGGCTATCGATGGACCTTGAAATGCACACGAATAAAAGAGTGCACAATCTATGAAAATGACATATTATGATGACATGCTTCTGGTAGCAAAGTTGAAAATGTGTCATAAAGCATGCACACTAAGACGATTAATGGACTTTTCATTAATGCAGATCATGACTTTTGAATTTTGTCTAAATCTTGCTACTATTAACTAAAGTGATTTTTGTCCAAATTAAACAATGGTTTGTTCCTTTCAAAATTTTTCATATTATGCATTCCGTTGCAAAAATGAGGTATTGGAACACTGGGTACCACATGGATTTCAACTAATTTTTGAGCTGTTGGAAGGCATATTCAACTGAATTACAAAGTTGTTTAGAAACTAATTCTACTTAATAATTTGTGTTCATCTAGTACTTTGTAGATAATTAATAACCTGCGTAATAGCGCGATCCAATCTAGTAAGATTATTTCTACTTTTACGCAAACTACTGCGCGGTCATTATCAGGTAACAATGACTTCTGTTAATGACCCGCGTAGCGCGTATGCTTTAAACGCAGCATTACGCGCACGCAATGGTATCGCGGAGGTCGCGTTTGACTAAAGGCAACGCGGACGCAGTGCCTAGACCGATCGATATTTTAGCAGATGGCAAAGAAACAAACTAAATAAAATTATGATTTTCACCCGTTTTGGGTCAAAATCAGTAAGGATTTTAAAGATAAAATTACGGTTATTAATGACAATAATAACTTTGCACCATCTTTTAATTCGGTCATTGTTTAAAATCGTCGGTGTTTGTTTTGTGCCTCGGTACTTTTCTTCGGGAGCTACGCTCCCTCAGAAAAGTACCTCGGCCCAAAACAAACACCTCCGATTTTAAACAATGACCTCAAAAAAGATGGTGCGCAGTTATTATTGTCTAAATATTCTTAGGTTTTAAAACTAAAGATATATTTTCTGTAGCACAAAATGCTGATAACAATATGATGCTAATGACATACAATAATGCCTAGTTGGTCTGTACCAGAGACCAGTGCAGAAACACAAGTCACCAACTTGCAATTCAAACCACCACAGTCACTACTCGAGCCTTGGGCGCTTGCAAAATCCTGGCCTCCGGACTCTCGCGCTGATGGATTATGTGCCAAAGTTTAAATCAAATTCAGGTCAGCATACATATCATGTTAGGGCTGCAGCGTATCTTTTATACATTCTATACAATGAGGGCCTGGTTGATGAAAAGCAGTGCTTGTCACTGAACCAGTAAAACCCTCAATTAAGAAAGAATAAATAAAATAAATAATAATTAGTGATCTGACAAAAATTGAGTCTTTGACAAAAAGTACTGCTTGATAAATAATATATTTTATTTATAATATTACCTCTTCCTGAAATTCCTGATGTGTCACATCAATTTTATCATATACTGCTCTATAATAAGTGATAAATAATATTTTTTGAAAATAATTACAGCTCTCAAAGACTACAGACCATATCAAATGAAATTGACTGAGATTCATGGTTGAACAACATATGAATACTGATATAACCTGGGATATATGTGAAACACTTTGTATATAAATATGTACCAGGGCCCATATTCAAGAAAAACCGCTAACTCTAGTTGACTGCTAACTCATTGTCTATCCGTCAAATTTTGACAGGTATACAATAGGTTAGCAGCCAACTAGAGTTAGCTGTGTTTCATGAATATGGGCCCAGGTGGTTAAGTTTTGAAAATCTCCCTCATTACTGTTGATGTGGACTATATAAATATTTATACTGAAACTCTTGTTTCTCAATATGTCTTTGGTTAGCTTGGTAATGACTATTAATCTAAACAAGGGATTCTCAACTAGCAGTGCCAAATTTGGCGCTTTGACAAGTACAGATTGGCGATTTGACACTCTCAAAAAACAAAGAAATAAATATTAGAAACACGCTGGAGCATTGCAAGGACTAGTTGAGAACCCCTGATCTAAACTATACTATTGATATTATCAGTTACCTCTGTTTGTTCAACCAATACGGCGAGATATTTACAGTTTGGTGCTGTATCACATGAGGCTTTGATACAGCACATGACACTAGATGCCTTCCGTATTGTGTAATTTATCACTTGGTATAGTCAGAAATATTATTTTAAATGAAAAACGAGCATAGTTTGGTTACAAATTTACCAAAATGGTATACTGTTATGTATAAGTGGTAATTTTCTTGCTACATTGTGCATGCTTTTTGCGCAAAATGAAAACAGCACAGATATTAATGTGTATTTGTTGTAAAGGAAATTCCACACTAGCCCAATGTTCATGTTCGCGAAAATAAAAATGCGCGAAATTTTCAAATTTGGCTGTGCGCGAAAATTACTGAGCGTGAAAATATTGGCGTTTACAGTAATTTTAATATCATAAATGTCAGAAGTTAACTAAGAAATACAGATTTGTCAAACAGGTAATATATAACTGTATGGCATGATTTGATAAGCTTAAGTGAGTGGCTTTAGCATACGTACACCAATACACTACCCACACAATAATCATTGCGCAATAAGTGTACCTGAATAGTTACCTGATCTTTGTACCTAAAACAAGCAATACAGTTATATATTATTTGGGAATTTGACCAATGGGATTCAAGCATTCATGTCAACTAAGTGACAAATGCAAGTATTTATATATTGAATTTTTTGTCGATTTTACCAATAAAAAAATGATAAATGAAATATATTTACCTTTAGTTTCCTTCTCAGCTGTGGCCATAATGCAAACAGCTGCATGGCTAGTGTAACTGTAGCAAATGTGTGCATAGTAGTGGGTAGTCTTGATGCAAGGCACACGGAGGCAAAGACAGTGGCGTTGAGGGAGAGAGATCGGGAAGCTCTGAAGGAGTAAAAACAATAACATCAAATTGTCATAAGCAGGGGCGGATATAGGAAGCTTCTATAGCAGGAGCCATTTTGGTGGTCTTGCATCCTCACCCCCACTCATAGACCAAAATAAAGGGTTGGAGATTTTTTGAATAATTATACCTGTATATTAGCAACCATTGTTGTTTGTTTATATTAGTATATAATTTAACGCACCGCATATTTTGTGTGTGTGCCATCGTTTTTTCAAATAAAAGAATACCTAAAACAACAATAAATTTGCAGCTGTTTCTGAACATAATATTAACATATGGTGTAAAACCAAAATAAGTGAGAACAAGCCATAAATGCCCCCCCCCCCCCCCCCCCTCTTAAATACATCGCTGATGATTTTCAAGAAGGGAAGATATGCATATTTTGCTTCCTATGGGATTGTCTGGAAATTATGTAAGTATAGTTTAGTGATGATATGACCCTAAATTAAAGTTAATGATTGCAATCTTGCACTTTGGGCATGTTTCACTTCTACCTACTCAAATAATTTACTGTACAAACAATCTAGTAGAAAGCAACCTTGTTGAATTTCATGTGTAATGATACACACTGTTTATGACTGTGTACACTACCCATTAAACAGGCAACTGTTAAATTTTATTAATCATTGAAAAGGTTCATCAGGATTTTGCGATAAACATTTCAATAAGAGTTCTTTTATGAACAGTACAGTTTGAGGAAGCATCCTGTGAGAAATGTCACTACTAAAAATAGGAAGAGGATTTTCATAAAAGAACTCTTATTGAAATGTTAAATTTTATCAAAACTGAGTTATCACCACCACTAGATAGAAAATGATATTCTACCCATAAGAAATGCAAAATACCCAGTGAGTAATAAAAATGCAATTATAAAATATTTAAATGGTTGCTATTACTGCCACTGAGCACATTTGCTTGGTTTGATCAAAAAATTTTCAACTAACCAGGAAAGTGATGGTTTTGCCAGCTTGTTGACGGCACACCACAAATAGCTCCCCCCCCCCCGTTGACTTACTGTACAAAATGGCTTTAAAAAAACACCCAAGAACTCATTAATAAAGCAACTGGTTTCTTCAACACTGGCTTAATTTCTTTAAAAGTTTACCAAAGTACTCTGGAAGGAAAAACTTTAAATAAATAAACCCAAATCCATGATAAGATAAAAAATACACCAAACAAATTGCCCTTCTACACTTTTGAGGTCCTCATTTTAGAAGGGCAGTCTTTTTTGCCGAATTTAGTGTAGTGGACCCTGCAGTAGAGGGGTAAAGAAACCTACAACTCCAGCCTGCAAGGCAAACCCATATAATTCAAGCCTATTTCAGTGCAAATTAAACCTATGTGAGATTTTCAGGGTATCTCTTGTGGCAATATCAATCAATATTTTTTAATCATTTTATTTCAACAAACAAGGGACTTTACGATAAGTATACTCACACTATGGAGCCTGTACCGTAATCATGAAATAGTAGACTCCCAAGTAGCATAAACACCTGTACAAAGAAAACACAAAAGGTGAACAAAAAATAAAAGTAATTTCTGGCATACCTCCTCATGTGAAACAAACTTGGTAAGCTTATGTGTTCAAATATTCACACATCAATTCTTACAACAATGCATTTTGTTTTCCTCTAATTCTCTATCTAAACCATACATTATTCATTTCTAGAGTTAGATTGGCAAAGATTAGTGTTGATGAATAGATGCGTTTTTGTAGGCTTGTATCAGCCATGGTTATCATTTTGTTTGAAAAATCCAATAAAAACTACAGAATGTGAGTGAAATTTTATTGGATTTGTCAAACAATATGATAACCAAAAAGTATTAGTGTTATCTTCACATTTGTCCCTTCCTCATCTCAGCCACCCTCCTTCTGTTCTCCTCCCCAAGGTAATCATGGTGAATAATATGCGTGGATCAATTATAGGTTAATAAATGCGCATTTCATACGCGAGTGCAATGAGACAAAATCAATGCACGCGCGGTCAATTTTGATGCGTCCAATTCACGAGGCCCGTAGGGCTGAGTGCATTGGACAGCAATCAAAATTTACCGCAAGTGCATTGATTTTGTATCATTTTACGAGCATTATGGAATGCAAATTTATTAATCTAACTCATACACAACAGAAAAATAATATTGTATCTTTTGTGTAAAGAAATAAGGCCTTTAATATGACTATCAAAATCAAAAACTTCTCTAAATTAAATAAATAATCACCTGATAAAAACAATGAAACATTCATACGCACTAAACGCCCGCCACGCAAACCGAAACGCAACAAGCGCAGTGCATTGTGAAAATCCACTGCACTCCGCGTACTTTATATTCTTGCGTCCTGATTGGTTAGGTGACATGCGCAGCACACGCAGAGTGTATGAATTCAACTTAGTGTCATGGCATATATTGTATCCGTACTGATTGGTATATATATGAGTGTTCGAAGTATTGGTGACAACCATACATGAAAGCTACAATGCAAAGATCAGTTAAACTAAACTGGGAGATTTAACTTACTGTCATGGCATATATTGTATCCGTACTGATGGAATCTTCATATCACCCAACCTTCTCACATCTTTCTCCCCAGAGATCATGGGATATAAACTGTCTGTGTTGATGGTATCTGTGAGAGTTTGAAGTATTGGTGACCAGTGTTTCTGCTAGGGCCATATGGAGCGCAGGAGCGGTGAAAATTGGCCCAACGAGTTTCTTAAAATGTGTGAGAAAGATATTTTCTATCTTTATCGAGCCAATTTTCAGCCACAGCTCATGATTTTGGCGCTTTGTCAAACTTGCTTGAATTGGCGCAAACTCAAAAACCTTAGCGGAAACACTGTTGGTGACAACCTATCGTGAAATCTACAAAGATCAGTTTGTCTTCACATCACCACACCTCTCTCATCTTGTTCCCCAGATATAAACTGGGAGATTCAACTTACTGTCATGGCATATATTGTGTCGGTACTGATGGTATCTGTGAGCGTTTGGAGTATTGGTGACATCCCATAAGTGAAAGCTACAAAGATCAGTGTTGTTTTCACATCATCAGCTCCTGCAAAATTATTTCAACATACAAAAATTCAAACTGTATTGGCAACCCAAATTGCTAGAATTTTTACACGGTAGGAGACAATTAGCAGTTAGTTCCTTGTCCAAAAGAATTTCAAGTAAACTTTGGATTTTCCACACAGTAGGTGAGCACCTCTTCCGTTTGAGCTAACTTGACTGCTAAGAATGGGACAATAGATTCAATGCTGCACCTAGATGGATGTCCCTGGAAGAAATTGAGTACAGTTCTAGTACACATTCCTGAGGTGCAAAATTTTGTACAATTTAAGTACAATTCGAGTACACCAATTTGTACTCGAATTGTACTTAAATTGTACCAAATTTGCACCTCAGGAATGTGTACTAGAATTGTACTTGATTTTTTCCAGGGGTCACTGGGGTTATTAGTGATATAATGCCAATGGACAATGTGGCGAGTGACCATTCCAGCATGCCTAGTACTTCAGACATATTAAGTCATCATATGGGACAATACATTATCCACATTGCCTAATCAGCTAAACACCACTGTCAATATTCAATTTATAGGATTCTTTGACAGTTATTCAAATTTGAAACCTTTTAGCAAATTTGGTTGCATTCTTGAAAAAAATGAAGAAGCTTGCCATTTTGTGTAAAAGTTCAACGGTATACAACTTGAAAACGACAGATCAGAATCATACATGTTAAATTTTTAGCATGCAGAAATATATTTCTATCACCTGTTCGAGTAGATTAAAAGAGCACAGCCCGATTGCTTTAAGTATTTTCACACATTTTAAGGCTTTTTACTTAAATATTACTCATATTTGTATCACAATCCAATGTGAAATTGTATGGCTGGAACATGTTCCGTTGCTGAGATACATGTTAAGCTAATCATAAATAAATTCACACAGTAAAGTATAGACAATTGTGAAATACAGAATTGCTCATAAAATAAGAACAGTTGGATCGATTTGGCTAAAATTTGATTTAACCTAAATTTTATATGGATATGATCTTCTATATAAATCATTAGCATCATCAGACATTAATTTGTCTGTCCACTGCTTGACCAAAGCCTCGGCATGTTTCTGCCATAATGCTCATTTAAAACTTAAACCTTAGTCTAAATTTGGAAAAATTGGACCATGCTCCTTTGAGTAAAGCATACCAAGATCAAAGAGGGACAACTCGCTATAGTCCGAAAGCTCGCTAGTCCAACAGCTTGCAAGTCTGAAAGCTCGCTAGTCCGAATTTTAATTTAGGCTCGCCAGTCCGAAATATGAAAAAGGCTCGCTAGTCTGAATGTTAAAAACGGCTCGCCTGACCAAATTTAAATACAGTGCAACTTCTTTTTATCCGGACATGATGGGACCAAACAATGGCCGGATAAGTGAAAAATTCGGATAAGAGAATTGTGTGTAAATAACATACAAGTCTTTAATTGTGTAACATAAAATAATTCAATGAGAAGTGTTATAATGTGTGAATAACCTTTGTAAGCACTTTTTGAAGATAAAAATTACAAAAATGTCCTTCAAATGCATTAAATCATGATAATATAGGCACTGACAAAACATGTTTTCCTCTGAAATTACTCAGCCGGATAACAGAGTAATCCGTATAAAGGAGGTTCGGATAAAAGAGGTTGCACTGTAACAGCTTAATAGTTGGAATTTTAAAATAGGCTCGCTTACGCTAGTCCGAATTTCAAAATAGGCTTGCTAGTCCGAATTTTAACATTTGGACTAGCAAGTTGCTTTTAAAATTCGGACTGACAAGCCTATTTTAAAATAGGCTTGCTAGTCCGAATTTCAAAATAGGCTTGCTAGTCCGAATTTTAACATTCGGACTAGTGAGTTGCTTTTAAAATTCGGACTGACGAGCCTATTTTCATATTCGGACTAGCGAACCTTCGGACTAGCGAGCTGTTTTTTCGGACTAGCAAGCCCTTTTCAAGGTTATATTTTCCCTATTGAATAAAGTTTCAGACTAGCGAGCCTTCTGACTAGCAAGCTTTCGGACTAGCGAGATGTCGGCATGGCGAGCGGACCCCAATCAAAGATTGCACCTTTTATTCCATACTCACTTGACCTTTGACCCCTCTTCCTTTCAGCTCCCATGTCAATCAAATCATACAGGATATATCCTAGTATAGTTAACACACTGCTGACCAACAGAAGATCTGATGGGGCTAAGATGGCACTGTCCATGTATAGAAAAAGCACTATGAAAAAGCACACACTGGAGAAGAGAAGAGAATTAAGAAGAGATATGATGAATCATTAACAGAAGATCTGATGGGGCTAAGATGGCATTGTCCACGTATATGAAAAGCACTATGAAAAAGCACACACTGGAGAAGAGAGATGATAAATTATTAACAGAAGATCTGATGGGGCTAAGATGGCACTGTCCATGTATATGAAAAGCACTATGAAAAAGCACACACTGGAGAAGAAAAGAGAGATGATAAATTGTTAACAGAAGATCTGATGGGGCTAAGATGGCACTGTCCATGTATAGAAAAAGGACTATGAAAAAGCACTCGCTGGAGAAGAGGAGAGATATGATAAATTATTAACGGAAGATCTGATGGGGCTAGGATTGCACTGTCCATGATAGAAAAAGGACTATGAAAAAGCACACACTGGAGAAGAAAAGAGAGATGATAAATTGTTAACAGAAGATCTGATGGGGCTAAGATGGCACTTTCCATGTATAGAAAAAGCACTATGAAAAAGCACTCGCTGGAGAAGAGAAGATAGATGATAAATTATAATGGAAGATCTGATGGGGCTAATTAAGATTGCACTGTCCATGTATAGAAAAAGCATAGATGATAAAAGCACACACTGGAAAAAATAAGAGATCAATATAATTAAAGTACAAATTACAATGTCTACACAAACTTAATCATCAAATTCAGGTAACAGCACAGTTCAAAAGCAATCTCCAAAAAGAAAATCACTATTGTCATGCTATTAAAACAACTGCCTATCTCACATGGCTGCCATACATGTGGCATTTCTACATTCTCATTCTTCTATGGTGCCACCTTTCATCTGCACAATTGCACTGGCTAAACATAACACATCTTAATGGTTAATTGATGTCAATCAATTTTGTTGCAAAGCAAAGTCCTACCATCAGCATTTTTAGGTATGGTTAATATTGCACACTCAATTAAACATGAACATGTTTTATATTTCCTTGGTTTCATCCAAACTGAAGAAAGTCTATTATTTACCCAACTTGAATGGATTATCATAGAAATGTAGGGTTCAAATGCCACATACAGCAGCCATGTAAGGTTTAACAAACTTTGAAATCTGACCTCCTGTAATGGCAGCCATTTTGTTAATTTTGTGTGGTCAACCCCTTCTATCTAGGAAACTTTTAATACAATGTTAACATGATCTTATTCTTACAGAAAATGTCAGAAAACCTTGTGTTGTAATTAACATTTTTGAGGTTGGTGTAGACCTGTAAATTCTTGTTTTGACTCTTGTTGCTACCACATTTACAAACCTTGAACACACATTCATTTAAATTTTCAGCAAGATTGGGTGTGTTGTTATAGGTTACATACAAACTCATGTACAAACATTCCCATAAGAACCAATGCATTGTGGGAAGTACTTGGTATCTCCTCTTTCCATGACCCTTGACCTACCTGCTGAGCTGCTGGGTAACAACTCCCGTCTCACGAATCACATTCCACAACTCATAGGTTCTTGTGTTAACTGAAAAAATACAGATATAGTCCAGTAAAATTAACTCTAATTTGCTTGAAAGTTCAAAATGATTAGAACAGAAATGAAACTTGTACTATACATTTTCTGAAGGTGTCACAAATAATATGCAAATTTTTTTACCAAAATCAACCCTTGGGAAGCACGGTAAAAATGAGAAAAACAAAATGGCTGCCAAAATAGCATATATTTGCTATAATCTGCTTACAACAACCCTTCTAAACAACTTAGTACCGGTATGCAAAATTATCATTAAGAAATGGCGTCGTTAACAAAAGCAAGTACATATTTAGAGATTGCATTATGTCAAAGTCATGATTTAGATTCAAAATGGCCGCTAAATAGCATATATTCATGAAATTGACAAAAACAAGCATATTTGAATTGTAAAAGTTTACAAATTAAGAGAAAGAAATATATGGAGTATAAGTTTGACCTTAAATTATATCATTTACTAAAAAAAATTTAAATTCAAAATGGAACCCATTAAAGGTCCAAAATGGCAGCTGAAATATAATTTTATAGGTAAAAGTGGACAAAAATGCCATTAAACAGTATTAAAAACCTTTATATAATTTAATATTCGATGTAAAATGAGTATGAGGGTAGGAAAGACCTATTCATCCATGTGTTTTATTTCAAACGTGTTTCAGAATTCAAATGCCGTTCGTAATAAGTTCCAAAATTGGCTACCCAAAATCATTCTGTCGCTCAAGTATGGCTGGAGAGGCATTGAACAGTATTAAAAACCTCCTTATATTTTTTAGATAATCAATAGAACTGATGTCTAGGGTACCAACAGCCCCATTTCTCCCTCAAGCATTTTTAACTCTAAAAAGCACACCATAAAAAGTTCAAAATTGCCATGAAAACTCTATTTTGTATCTCAGTAGAGATTAAAGAATGCATTAAAACAGCTTTAAAAGTGTTCACCTTTTACAAAACAATCAATGGAAAATAGCTTTGAGGGTACCTACAGACGAATCTCTTCAAAACCTGTTTTGAATCCAATATGTCACCCATTAAAGGGCCAAAATGGCCAAAAAATCACCCATTATTGTGTTAAAGTGGCATTAGAAAGTGCAGTAAAAGAACACATTTTTCTCAAAATAAATGATAGAAAATGGTTTTTATGAGATACCAAGAGATCCAATTGTCTAAATATTATGTTGCTAACATGATTCAAATCCATTATGGTACCCATAAAATGTCCAAAATTGCCGTAAGAATATAGTTTGGAGGCACAAAATGTGTAAGAGTGGCACATTTAAACCTCTTTTGTTTCAAAAGAATTAATGGAAATTGGTTTTGAAGGTTCAGGTAGATAAACTCCTCCAAAAATTCTGCTGCTAACATTTTTCAAATCCAAAGTAACGTTCATAACAAGGTCAACAAAGACTGACGAAGTAAATTTTGCCGTTGAAAATTGATAATAGAGAGGCATTAAAACAGCATTAAAAACCATTTTTTCCAAATTGATAGATTAGAGACAGCTTTACCGGGTACCAGGTTACTAACAAACCAACAAGTCCTTAGATGTTGTTGCTATATGTTCCAAATTCAAAATGGCGCCCTTTAAAAAAAAATCAAAATGACCGTCAAATTTGATATAAAACCATAAATACAGCACTGAAAAACTTAGTTTTACTTCAAAATATTGATGAAAGATGGCTTTAAAAGAACAAACAGACCAATTCTACTTTAACTCAATTAATAACATGTCTTAAAATCAGGATAGGGCCTATGATAAATGATTAGTTCATATAGTTCTTTTAACAAATACAATTAAAGACTGATGA
>JXSR01S026734.1:0-12000 GCA_000969725.1 Ophiothrix spiculata | reverse complement strand
AGTTTTTAGTTCTGTATTTAATTTGTCAATGAATATGTAAAGTAATATTTTCATGTTCTTGATTTGTATTTTAATGTGTTGAAGTGCAAGAAATTCCAATAAATATTATCTTATCTTATCTTATCTACTAAAAGAGGGAAGAAAGCTGGTAAGAAATACAGACAGAAAACACTTAGTAAACCAAATGGAATATCGCTGTTCTCTCTTAACTGTCAATCTGTTTGTTCAAAGTCAACCCATGGAATTATCACTGACATATTTCATGAACATGATATTGACATATTTGCTTTTCAAGAAACTTGGCTATCAGATGACAAATCACATGACTTTTATGTTTCACAGATAACACCACCTGGATATAACATCTACAATGTTCCGCGGGGCAGAAATGATGCCCGTGGCGGTGTGGCAGTTGTGTATAAGGATACCTTAAAACTTGTCTCAAAACATGACAACCACGATCATCATAAATCTTTTGAATACTGTGAGTTAGTTTTTGCTAATGGATCCAAATGCTTCACTCTTGTTAACATTTATCGACCTTATCCATCGTCTGTTAACAAACTCACCACACCAATGTTCCTGGAAGAAATTTCACAGTTTCTTCAAGATTGTTCCATCTCCAAGGGTGATCTTGTAGTCGTCGGTGATTTCAATCTGCACCTCAACAAGCTTTATGATCGCGATACACAAAAGTTTAACCATCTGCTTGATAGTCTTGGACTTAATCAATCTGTTGTCGGGCCAACTCATCGTGATGGAAATACGTTAGATGTTGTAATTTCTCGGGAAATGGACTGCTTTGTCAAATCAACTTTTGTGCTTGATCGGATATCTGATCATCACCTTTTAGCTTGTGATCTTAACACTGGAAAAGTTTCTGTTCCTAAAAAGACCATCACTTTTAGGAAGTTTCGATCAATTAATTCTGGTTCCGGTTCTGGTTGTGATACTACTCAACGCCCCCTAGTGGGAGCCAAACGAGTAGGGTGGTGCTTGATGTTTCTTTTGCAGCTTGCAGATTGGTTTGGCTGGTAGTTAATGCTGTTTTATGTTGGTTGGTTTCAATTGGTCTTTTTGTTGGACGGGATTTGTTGATTTGGGTAGAGAGTTATAGTCTATTATAGTTCTGGGGATGAATTCTCAGTCGTTTAAGAGTGACGTTGTATCTTCTACTGTTTGTACTTCATTGTCACATGATGTTTTGAACGCTGTGGACCAATATAACGATCTGTCACAGTTATTAGATAAGCATGCCCCACTTTCTACTAAGACTGTTGTTCCAAGAAATCTACAACCCTGGTTCACAGATTCTCTTCATCAATTGAAATGTGAACATCGGAAAGCTGAAAGGAACTGCATTTCTAGTGGATTAACTGTAGATCTTGATCATTTCAAGAAAATCAGAAATGAATACAATTCTGCCCTGTATGATGCAAAATGTTCTTATTTCAATACCAAGATTAAGGACTGCGGCAGCAATTTCAAATCAATGTTTTCTGTTATTGGTGACATCTTGCATAGTAAGCAGCCGTCGCGACTACCTGATCATGACTCTGCCAGTGAACTGGCAAACAATTTTGCTGAATACTTTACAACAAAGATAGAAAACATACGATCTGCTCTCCCCGATATACTATCTGATTCTTCCAGCTCATCAGACTTCCGCTATTTGTGGAGTGCTTTTACCGCTGTGTCTGAAGATGAAGTCATGAAGATGATTACAAAATCTCTGTCACCATCTTGTTTATTAGATCCACTTCCGTTAGGCTTGGATGATCAAAGAACACCTCGATGTGCTTCTTCCAGTTATAACATCTATAGTTAATTTGTCGCTTGTTGAAGGTCATGTTCCGAGCCCTCTTAAAACTGCCATCATCATTCCTTTGCTTAAAAAGTACAATCTTGACTGCAACATTATGAAGAACTATCGACCTGTAAGTAATCTGCCATATATATCAAAAATTCTTGAGAGAGTTGTGGCTAAACAGCTTACTGATCACATGTTGAAATATGCACTGAGACCGCGCTCATTAGAGTTCACAATGATATTCTCTGGGCAATGGAGAAACAAGGTGTTACGATTCTTGTACTTTTGGATCTGAGCAGCGCGTTTGATACCATAGACCACGGGACACTTCTCACCAGATTAAATAACCTTGTCGGTGTTAGTGATATGCCTTTAAAATGGTTTGAGTCGTATCTAACTGAGAGATCCCAACGCATTTGCATCAGTGGAAACTTTTCTAATGTCCAGTTCCTTCGTTATGGTGTTCCGCAGGGGTCCGTATTAGGACCACTGCTATTTTCTACCTACACCTTGCCTCTTGGTGACATCATTCGAAAGTACGGCTTAGATCTACACATATATGCAGATGATACGCAGATAAATGCTTCTATTTGCCCAACATCATCTGACGGCGTTCACCTTGCAGTATCTACGATTGAGAAATGTGTTCTTGATATACAGGATTGGATGTCACAGAATTTTCTTAAACTAAACGCTGAGAAAACAGAAGTTATTGTGTGCGGATACCATGCTTAATTAAGCAAATTTCATCTTCCATCATTGAATATTGCTGGTGCCATTGTTCCCATTCAAGTAAAGGCAGTTAGAAATCTTGGTGTTATGTTGGATTGTGATATGAGCATGTCTGCTCAAGTGACCAAGATTGTTAAAACTGCAAATTACCATCTCATAAACATAGGTCGTGCGCGCAAGATGCTCACAACGGATTCAACCAAAACTGCTGTTCACTCCCTTGTAACATTAAGGATTGACTACTGCAATAGTCTGTTAGCTGGCATCAATGATTTTCAAACGGCTTGTAAATATTCAACGTACTGCTGCACGTATTGTTGTAAGAAGTTTGATCCAATCAGTGCGGACCTTGTCTACGTCCACGTCGATACTTGGTATAATCCAGCAGTAGGATGTAGAAACCAAGGAACATGGGATGCTTTACATATGGTGCCAAAGTTGCAGTGCAGTATGTACAAGTTAGTGCGAGTAAAAACTGAGGGCCCACTAGACGTGCGCTGACACTGCTCCCTTGAAGGCCTCAGCAGAGGGAGCAGCGAGGATTTCTCCAGGGATTTGGTTCCACCATCTGACAGTGCGTTGAAAGAAGGAGAATTCATACAACTGGATGCGAGCTGAGATTGGTTCCAGTTTCAGATGATGGTAAGATCTGGTGACGGTGACAGGCTGAATCATATAGGTGTGATGTAGTGGCATGGATTTACGGCAACCAGGTGGTGACGGATGCGGTACAACATAATGAGGCTTGCAACATGTCGTCTGTTTTCCAGAGACTTCCACTGGAGTTCTTGAAGCATTTTGGTGACGCTGGCCTTACGTTGATAGTTGTTGGCAACGAAGCGGGCAGCCTGTCGTTGTATATTTTCGACCTTCGATATCCCTTTGTTGGTAAATGGGCTCCAGATAGTGCTGCAATACTCCAGGTGTGGCCGGACTAAGGAGACATAAGCCTGTTGTCTTAGGTGGCGAGAACATCCTCTGAGGTTGCGGCGTATCAGGCCAAGCATTTTATTAGCCTTGGCAGAGATGATGTTGGTATGGGTTTGCCAGGAGAGGTCATTGGTTAGCGTCAGGCCAAGATAAGGATACTCGGTAACCATAGTAAGCGGGTTTCCTCCCATGTTGTATAGCGTTGATGGTATTAGTTCGCTTGAGAGTAAAACGGATGGTATGACACTTTTCGGTGTTGAATTTCATGTTCCAGTTGGTTGACCAATTGTGGAGCTTATCAAGATCTTGTTGCAAGGCAGCTGTGTCTTTGATGTCATTGATAGGGTGGTAGGGTAAACAATCATCAGCGAAAAGTCTAATCTTTGATGTAACACCCGATGACAGATCGTTAATGAAACTCAAAAATAGCAGTGGCCCCAATACTGTGCCCTGAGGTACACCTGACGTAACTGGGACTGGTTCTGATGCTTCGCCGTCTATAACAACACGCTGGGTTCGTTTTGTCAGGAAGTTGTTAATCCACATATGCAAGGAACCTCTAACTCCGTAATGATGTAGTTTCTTCAATAAGCGCTGGTGTGGTACCCTGTCGAACGCTTTAGAGAAGTCTAAGACTATGGCATCGACTTGTTCTTTCTTATCAAGTGATTTAGCAAGATCATTGGTGGTAATAATGAGCTGGGTCTCACACGATCTGCCTGGCCGAAAACCATGTTGTTCATCTATAAGGATACTGTTATTGTCATAATGGTCCATTATATGGCTAAAGATGATGTGTTCGATGACCTTACAACACACAGAAGTGATCGATACGGGGCGGAAATTGGATGGAATATTACGCCCACCCTTCTTGTATATAGGCGAAATATTAGCTGATCTCCAGTCCGTTGGAACTTCTCCTGTGTCTATTGATTGCTGAAAGATTTTGGTCAGGATTGGAGCAATTTCGTCAGCAAGATCCTTCATTATACGGGCAGAAATTCCGTCAGGACCTGTGGCCTTGTTGGTTTTAAGCGATTTAAGGAGCTTAATAACGACGTCACACGAGATGTTGATCTTGTTGGCATCAGGGTAGTTGGATGAGCCCATGTCAGGAATAGAGGTGGTGTCTTCCTGGGTGAATACACTGATGAATTGCTCATTGAAGCAGGTAGCTTTGCCTTTACTGTTGAACACAACCTTCGACCCACTTGTCAAAGATGAAATAGATGTGACATCCTGTTTTTTTGATTTGATGAATTTCCAAAAGTTCTTGTTTGATTTATCATCATGATCAAATAGGTTATTCTGAAAAGTCCAGTAGTTTTTGCGTATTTTTTTCTTGGTGGTTTTCTGGTATTCCTTGAAGGACATCCAGTGGTTTGGTTTATTGGTCTTCTTTGCCTTATTATACGCGTTGTTTTTTTCTGCTCATACGCCGAATCTCTGGTGTTAACCAAGGATTACAATGTCTGGTGCTGGACATTTTTGATGGAACGTGTCTGTCCAAGAGTTCGAGTGTCTTATCTCTAAACAAAGACCGTGATTCTTCCACACTACGGTAAACTGAATCATTTCCACAGAATTCTTTCTGAAAGGCTAGCATATCAGATTTTAGAGAGCAAGAGTCCATTCTTCCAAAAAGATAAACTTTCCTGCGCACCTTCTTAGTGAGTTTTGGTTTAGCATTCAGAAGGAACGAAACTGCCAGATGATCACTAAAGCCTGGAACTGCTTTGCAGTGCTCAATATAGTTGGGATGGGATGAAATTACAAGGTCGAGTATATTCTTAGTGACATCTGTTATCCTTGTGGGATCTCTGTTGATCTGGTCAAGATAGTGCTCATTACAAATGTCCAATAACTGAGAACACTTTGCAGATTCAGCAGCATAGGACTTGGTGGTTCGGTTGTCCCAATCAATACCAGCAAGGTTGAAGTCACCTCCAATTATTAGCACTCCATTCTTGAACTTTGATTGAATTTCAGCGATACTTTCTGAAAGTCTATGAAGATTTTGCTGGTGAGAGTTTGGAGGCCTATAGAAAGATCCAATAATAAGTGGTTTCTGCCCTTGGATATGTATTTCAATCCATAATAGCTCTGCATCAGATGTGTCAATATTACATTCTGTTGCGATGAGTGAATCTCTGATCATGACAAAGACGCCGCCCTTTCTTACTCGGGGTCTATCTTTTCTGAAAGTAACGTAACCTGGTGGTGTAATTTCAGCGGTTTGGATGTTACTTTTAAGATGTGATTCGGTGCCGATGATTATATCCGGCTTATTGGAGTCATGCAATTAAAGTCTCAAGCTGGGGAAGGTTCTCGTAGAGCCCATCACAGTTGACAACAACAAACTTTAGTTTGCTTTTATGATGAGTGCGATTCTTCTTAGACTGACCTAGGTAGCAACTGGGGAACCAAGATCTTCATATGAGTTAAGTCATCTACAGTATATCGCTGAGGCTGCTAAATGAGTTTGACAGAGATAAACTAGGCATTGTGTGGAAAAATGATGGACTAATGTTGGGAAGGCCACATTGAGTGCAAATCCAAGTCATGCTGGAGTTGGCATAAGCTTCATACATCTTGTGGGACATCTGTAGACAGTCAACATAATACCACCCTAAGCATTGATCACACTGTAGGCAATCTTGACCCCATTTAGCTGGCTTGCTACATACGAGACATGGATATTTAATAGGACGCGGTCCAGGGTTTATCTCGGTATCACCAGCAAGCAGTAGAAGGACAATGAGGAATGATGGTTTCCTTTCAATATTCATCTTCGGTTTGAAACGATGATATTTTAAGATGCAACTACAATAATTTAGCAATCTAGTGTCGTTAACAGTGGCATTAGATGGAACAGTACGGAAGGTCGTAAAGTCTAAACCTGTACGTTTAATCCAATAGACAAGTATATTTGGTGCAACAAGATCTGGGTTTTCAGGTAAATAGCTGTTGTTTTGGATGCAATAAGTTGGTGTTAAGTAATTAACCCATTCAAGATCCAATGACATATAACATGGCATCGTCCAAGGTGAATGGCTGTTTGATACTGGTAAGGAATATTTCGACATATCAGTATCAGTATATTATTGACATCATGATGGGGAGCTAGTGAATGCCATAGGTATGCACAGTAAGAATATGCACGCAAAACGTGTTATCCAAGGTAGGTACGACATGGTTAAAATCACGCAAAAGTCAAACAATGATTGCTCAAGTTCATTTGGTATCAAACATAGTCATAGCCCGTGCGGTAACAATGTTCAGCTAGAATGTCTGAAAAATTCTTCCATCTGGACAAAGTGTTGATGGCTAACAGCAGGGGTTCTATGTTTAAGAGCAATTTCTAATTAAAATGGAAAGATCTCACCGTTGATATCAGCTTGGAAAAATCTCATAATGTTCAATCATCCATGTCCCCGGCGGGAAAATAAAGTTGCAGAATTCGGCAGCCTATCAAAGTGGTGAAAAGCTTGACCAGCTAATGAAAATTTGAGCCGAAAATTCTAAGTTGTGGATGCACTGAATATTTCACTAAAGCATGTAGTAAAATCCTGAATCAAAACTGTTGAAGTTTATATCGGATTGAGAGTATAAAAATCAAAGCAATTTGTCAAAAACAAGAAATTTGGGAGACAAATGCAGAGCAACTCTGGCACCAGTCGCGAGCACACTAACTTGTAGAGTTACATTGGCTGCCAATAAAGCAGCGCATTGATTACAAGATTTGCATTCTTGTTTTTAAATGTATGCATAATATTGCTCCTTCATATCTCACAGACATTTTGCATGTAACAACTTCACAGCGTCATCTTCGTTCATCTACCGCCTCATTCAAACTTACGGAACATAGAACAACTCATTCAACATTTGCTGACAGATCATTTTCATGCTACGGACCAAAAATATGGAATGCTTTACCAGAACAAATCAGATCCGCTCCTTCAATAGACATATTTAAGAAGCTTCTGAAACAGCACCTTTTTAACTCTGCATATAATTTGTAACTTTCATTGAAACCTTATCTGACTGATGTTTTTGCGCCTGCATGTATATATTTTGTTCATTGACTTATATATGCGCCTTAGTACAAATTTGTTTTTGGTTTTTGGCGCGGTATAAATTTTTGTAGTAGTAGTTGTAGTAGTATAGTAGTAGTTTCATTTGCTTTTTATTTGACTTCAATCGAACCTTACATGTACGTTCAGATTTTACGGCAATTTTATAGTGCCTACTACGTCATCTTCTCACGAGAAGTCAATATCTTCTTTCAGAGAGCAAATAAATTTACCAAAAGTATGCCAGTATATTCTCATTATACATTGTAGTTGTTGGATTTAATTCGTGAACGCGTACTCAGAGCCCCTTGGCCCTTGTGCGTACACGCGAACTAAACAACCTTGAAAATATACGCTCGCATCAGGGATCACTGCGTGGCAAAGATGAGCTTCATACAGATAAATTGGGAGATCATTTTCATTACTATTTCCAGGCTCCATTCGCATCATTAATAGATTTCATATTTTTCTTCTCATTTCAGATTTTTTCAACGATTTGCTTTCATCATGATAATGGAGGGATGTCCTTGAATAAAGAATTACTAGCAGAACATTGAAATGAAAGTTTACATTTAGCATATTCATCCATCTTTAAGTAGAACTGAAACCAAGATGCCTCCAAAGAAGAAAGGTGGGAAGAAGAAGGGGAAGAAGAGCGGGAAGAAGTCGGGCAAGAAGTCAGCCAGGGCTTCTTCTGCGCCATCTGGGATGAATCTCAATGAAGTGAGCAAGGAGTTTTTTCTCATACAGATTCGAGATTTAGAGCACAGACTAGCAAGGTGAGTGTCAGCTTGATTAATTGACAGTTGGTTACCCCCTTTGTTCCCGGGGGGTTACCGGGTGGCGGTCATATGTGTAGATATGGAGGGAATATACCAGTCTGGTATCTCCCTATATCTAATTTATGGCAGGCCCAGGGAACCTTACATCCACCCAATCTGCTTAGAGGTTCAGATTTCACTACAACATTTGCATCTTTTTAGGGGTTTTGGAAGGGTTATATGTCTGGAAGGTCATATATGAAGATAAAATGCCTGCGTCCTCCCTTCATCAACAATCCATGGTACAGACCTGGGGCCGATTTCACTAACATTTAGTGATAGTCGCTAACCTCATTCGGATTGCTAACTCCAAAAATGTTTGCTAAATAGTGAGTTTTTTAACAACTTAGCAATCATTTTTGGAGTTAGCGATCAAAACATGGTTAGCGACCTTTGCTAAATGTTAGTGAAATCAGCCCCTTACATAAGCATTCATATTTTTATTATCTATAAAAGTGATGCACTATTATACGTAGTCACACATGTGTCTGTAAAAACACCTTCCAGAAAGTTGTTTATTTTGAACAAGAGGTAAGTAAGGCAAGTGTCAAGAATGTTTTGTGTCTTGAAATGTTCCCAAAGAGAAGCAGCAGTTGAATTCTTTAAGATACCTTTCTCTAACTGATTCGCTCTTCTTTTGAGTACTATACTAGTACCCAGATAGCAAAAGCTTAGTTGGCCCAACGTTGGACCAATGTAGGCAGTTACGTTGGGCCAATGTACGCAAAATGACGTAGGGCCCATGTCCTTTTGTCCATCGGGCCATCGTCATTCCTACATTGGCATTCTGACAGTTGGCTGAATGTTGGGCCGATGAAAAGCCGATGTGTTCCCAGATAGCAAAGTTTGGTTGACCCAACATTGGCCCAATATTCAACCTACAGAATGCCGACGCAATGTCGACGTTGGTCCTACATCGCGCCAATAATGACATCGCACCGATAGGGGCCCGATGGACAAAAGGACATGGGCCCAATGTCATTTGCCAATGTTGGGTCAACCAAACTTTGCTATCTGGGTACTGTCCCAGTCCCTTTGATGGTGTCTTGTGGTTGTCATATTACTTTTTATTGTGTGTGTGTTTGTGTGTTTACAAAACAGGGCTCCCATGCCTTGGCTGGACAAGTTCCATCACTCTTCTCCATAGTTAGCCTTTTTTTTTGTTGCATTTTATATATATCATATGGGTTGTATTTTTAAGTATGATATGGAAAAAAACTGAACACAATGAGCTATTAATTTTAACCACATTTGTATCAGTCATTATTTTAAAGTTTAAAATTTGATGTCAACAGCACGAAGTTACCATATAAAAACTTCATGACGATGCATGTAAATGATACCTTATTTTATAGCATTGTCTTGGCATCATCACCTTGCTATAAATTATTCTTTTTGCAGATATCAAAGGAAATGTGACGAATTAGAAGTAGCTAATGGCGAATTCCGCTCCCAATATGACCAAATGTCAACAGACAAGAGGGAAATTGTTGCCTTCCTCAAGAAACAACTAGAGCAGCGTCAGGATGAGATAGCAGACCTTAATGACCGTCTTGTTGGACTGCAGCAGATGAAGGATGCGGAGAAAGACGCGTATGAACAGCAGCTTGCCCAGCTGAGGACAGAGTTCCAGGAAACCAAGGACCAGCTCACATCAGAGAATATGATTCTCAGTAAGTTAGGGAGACATTTGTGATCAACAAACTCCTAAACTAAAAAATGAAGAAAATATGTCACAACCAGGAGATACTGTATGGTTAACAGGGGTGTGAAATGTCCTCTTTTAAGCTGATTTCCTCATTTTTGAAAATTTATTTAAGACAAAATTTTAGCGTTTTCTTTTATTTTCAGCCCATTTTTGGAATTTGTCACTGTTTTTCCTCGTTTTTGTACAAAGTTCCTCTTTTTTGAAAAGAGGTCACTCACACTCCCGGGTTAAAGACCAGCTCACATCTGAGAATATGATTCTCAGCAAATTTAGCAACACATTTATTATGATCATTTGATTTAACCCTGATACTATACAAAATCCAGTTTAGTACAAAAAAAAAAAAGTCACAACCAGGAGATATGGTTACCAATACCAAATCACTAACAAGCCATCATCCTTTTATGACGTGGTATTGCCGAACATTGGATTGAGGTACCAGGGGTCCCCGGTTGGAGTCCTTGGATCAAATACATGTATGAAAATAGAGATTTTTGATTCCGGTATAGTGAATTCAAGAATATAAAAAGGGTTATGTGTAGTAGTAGCATAACCCTAATTTTGTTGAATCCTACAAGATTCTACAGTAGAAAATGAACAAAATAGTTTAGGTCTATATATGTCACAACCTGGAGATACATGATCACCAAATTGCCGGTTAGGCAGTGCCTGTGTGTGGCTTGGTATTCCTGAACATTTAATTGGGTTGTGAGTGTCCCAGGTTTGATTCCCAGGGTTGAATGCAAAAAAAATAAGGATTTTTGATATTTTAGCCATTAGTGGGTTAGGGTTATAAATGTGTCTTTAGATCAATATGATTGTAAGTTTGTTCCATGTTATACCTGATTATAGAAATGAAGTCTGGTGGTAAAATAACTGTCAGAACAGAAAAATTCCAGCTAGT
Source organism: Ophiothrix spiculata (assembly GCA_000969725.1). Taxonomy (NCBI): domain Eukaryota; kingdom Metazoa; phylum Echinodermata; class Ophiuroidea; order Amphilepidida; family Ophiotrichidae; genus Ophiothrix; species Ophiothrix spiculata. The sequence goes on along the minus strand of JXSR01S026734.1, from coordinate 1,022 downwards.
GTGCAAGCACTTAGCAGGACATCTTTAAAAAAATACAGTTCAGAGTTACGCTGTTTGATTTATTTGTGAGAGATTGGCATTTATTTTGCAAGATTCAAGCTACTACGGGCAACTTGCGGGGCGATTTTTGAATTGTATTGTCTTAAGATCATTTTAAGACCTGCCTTACTATAACTATCGTAATCAAGAGGTCCTGGTCATGCTTTTTAATGTGGGCACCTATGAAAGGTAGTTAAAATTTAATATGAATTTTATTGATGTTTTCTTCAGGTGGAAAATTAGCTTCCTTGGAAGAATTTAAGGTCCAGAAGGAAGATTTGATGGCTAAATTTGCTCGAATGGAGGAAGATCTTGCCACTCAAGAGGATGATCACAAAGAACAAATCTACCAGCTGGAGAGGAAGCAGGTTGTTGACAAAGATAGGTGAGATGAAAAGAAGGTATCCCATCATACATTGCTTCCTATGGGATTGTTTGGATAGGAAATTTTGTGAGTAGTTAGTGATGAAATGCCCATAAATCAAAGGTGATTGTTGTATCCTGGAAAAAACGAGTACAAAAATAGAACAACATTCCTGAGGTGCACATTTGGAACACAATTATAGTACAGTTTTAGTACAATTGTGTTCCAAATGTGCACCTCAGGAATGTTGTACTATTTTTGTACTCGATTTTTTCTAGGGGTAATCTTGCATTTTAAGTATGTTTCATCACTAACAACAAACATACTTTCCTGTACAACACTTTCCATAAGTAGCGATGCATTGTGGGAAGCACACAGTATCTTCTCTGGGTGACATGACATCAGTCTGGTGAATTTTTTTGCAAGGCGTTACTAGAGACTTTCTCAACAAAGTGAGAACTCACCAACTTATTCTATGATATGTTGGTTATTGCACCGTCTAGATCAAATATTTTCTCATACTTCTGATTCTTGTCCAAGTATATCAAATTTATATCAAATTTCCTAGTTGGTATTTCTAGTCAGAATGTCTGACAGGCTCCAGGTTCAAACCTCTGGC
>JXSR01S026728.1:30501-46437 GCA_000969725.1 Ophiothrix spiculata | reverse complement strand
CCGCAAAGGCAGTGGAAACTATTTATCTTTTCATGATTAAAAAATAGTAAGGATTCACATTTTCCTGAGCAGATGGATTCCCTTTACCCTTAAAGGTAGAATTGGACCGTCATCCTGGATTTTCTGTCTGGTCTGTACTGAACATTTTCTATGAAATGATTAAATGTTGAATGAGTAATACAAGTAGCAGGTTATACTTGGATTATTCAAATTTTCAAAGGAAAATCAAATTTTGTGTTGGTTTCCTTGTGGGCCGTCACATCTTGGAATCATGCATCAGTAAGGATTGAATCTAGGCTAAGAATAGTGTGAATGAAGTGATGGTTAGTCATTTGGAGTCTAGTTTCATAGGATGGTTCTATTTAGATGATGTTTTGGGTGTACTCATAAGGAAGGAAAGACTGATGAACATCTACAGTTGATTGGTAGAAGTAGTGGGCATTTGTGATGTTTTCTTTTCGGATGCTCATAAGCACTCGCAAGATATTCATCACAAACAAAATCATCGCAAAATCGCGATGATCTCTCACTTTTGCGATGAAATTTGGCATTTGCGATGGATTTATATGTTAGTAAAATAGGCCCTTGATTTAATAATAAAATGTGTTTTAAAGGTAGAATTGGCCCGTCATCCTGGATTTTCTGTCTGGTCTGGTCTGAACAATTTCTATGAAATGATTAATTGTTGACTGAGTAATACAAGTAGCAGGTTAATGCACTTAGATTATTTAAAGCAATAATAATAATAATAATAATAACCCACTTTTGTAAAGCGCACTACACAGAAAGTCACAGCGCGCTGTACAACAAGAAAAAAGAACAAAATACAAAATACAATGCATAATACACAACAAGATTATAAAATCAACAAGTTCAAGTAACAAAAAGATGAGTTTTGAGTTCCTTCTTGAAAAGGTTGACAGACGTAGTGTTCCGGATATGTGGAGGAAGTTTATTCCAAAGTTCAGGTGCGGCATAAGTGAATGAGCGTTGGCCGTATGTGACAGTGTTGACAGTTTGCCAACGGAGTCAACGGAGTTGGCATGCAGCATTGGATCTTAGACTGCGCACTTGGTCCTTTATGTCAAAAAGTTCCCGAATGTACAAAGGGCCAATGCCATTAAGCTCTTTATAGGTGAATAACAAGAGTTTGTACACGATTCTCTTCTAAACTGGCAACCAGTGCAGTTGGTCGAGGACTGGAGATATATGCTCGCGACATTTGGTAAGAGTCACTAAACGAGCCGCCGAATTCTGCAGACGCTGCAGCTTTGCCAGTTGATACTCTGGGAGACCGAAGAGCAAGGTGTTACTACAATCCAACTGCGACGAGACGAATGCATGTACAAGTCTTTCAGCGCTATTGTTGTCCAGGTACTTTCTGATACGCCCAATCTTTCTGATGGCAAAAGATGCTTTATTGCCGATTTGGTTCACATGAGAAGACATAGTTAGGTGTAAAGTGTTAAAAATGAAGCACCCCTTACCCATGACTTTTGATTTTTTTTAGCTTACTGGGTTTGTTTTGGGAAGAGAGTAATACCTTCCCAATGATTTGGCTTAAATATGTTTAATTTTTCTTTTATGGCCATGTATTGAATTTAATTCCACATGTATTAGTAAAGGAAAGCATGCGTATGCTTTCTATCCATTTTTCATTGGCAAACCAATTTGTTGACTAAATACTATTGAAAACGCTTTCAGAAAGGCACATTCCTTCATTTATGCTGTTTTTACTAAAAAACATTTTTTTATCAAAATCTTAAAGTATTCCTTCAATTTTCAAAGGAAAATCAAAGTTTGTGTTGGTTTCCTTGTGGGCTATCACATCTTGGAATCATGCATCAGTCAGGATTGGATCTAGGCTATACCTAGGGAGCAAAACAGGTTTATTTGCAACGAGAAATTATCTTAATGTGTCCTATCTAGATCGATGGTTGCTATGGACCATAGGTAACCTCACTAGGGTGGACACAAAACCATTCTGTTGCACGGAACAATGCAGGAGGGGGGTAAAGTCTTTACAGGGGACAAATTTGAAAATTGGACAAATCTTGTTCAAAACCATTCTAACATGTTCCTCTCATCATAACGAACCAGAAAATGTATACTTTGACCCATCTCCGATGAATGCTTCAAGAGTTATATCCGAAAACATGAAAGGTCAAATCAAGGGTCAAGAGATGGGTCTATGGGAGTAAAATAAAATTTTAAAAGTGTCTGATTTTATTCAGAATGGTCTCAAATTGTTTGTCTTGCAAAACTGTCTGTACAAAGTAATATTTTCAAACGTCTACGATCAACCGTTGCTATGGTTACAGGTCGATATAAAGTTTTTGTTATTTCATGTGTTTGCACCAATTGGAAAAAATGGTTTTTCTTGATACCATAAAAACGATTGATCGAAGACGTTGGAAAATATTACTTTATGTAGACAGTTTTGCAAGACGAACAATTTGAGACCATTTTGAACAAAATCCGACACTTTTAAAATTGTTGACTCCCATAGGCCCAACATGTGGCCCCTGTAATCACCTTTCATGTTTTCGGTTATATTTCAAAAACCCTTCATCAGATATGGGTCAAAATATACTTTTTCTGCTTCCTTATGATGAGAGGAACATGTTAGAATGGTTTAAAACAAAATTTGACAAATTTTGAAGTTTACCCCCTGCAATGACTTTTACCCCCCTCCTGCAGGGTCCCATGCAGGTGACTGATTTTGTGTCCACCCTAGTGTTCTTACCTATGGTCCATAGAACCCAAATAGATAGGACACATTAAAAAAAATTCTCGTTGCAGTTTTACCCCTAAAATGGGGTTTTGCTCACTAGGTACTAAGGATATTGTGAATGAAGTGATGGTTAGTCATTTGGAGTCTAGTTTCATAGAATGGTTCTATTTAGATGATGTTTTGGGTGTACTCATAAGGAAGGAAAGACTGATGAACATCTACAGATGATTGATAGACATAGTTGGGTGTACTTTTAGTAAATCTTGCTGGTTATGTTTTGAGTGGTAATTTTGTCCAATCAGTGAATTAGTCTAGTCTACTTCTTCTTCCAATTATTGTGCAGACCTCACTAAGTGAGTATTATCACACAGGTAGATTTTTAAGTCCTCTTTGTGTTGTTGAAATGGCTATGTCTACACTGAAACAAAACTTGATTTGGACTATATTGACGTTTTAGAGTATACAATGTCTGTAAATTGTGATGATTTCTCAAGTTGTCCAAACTGAACAAATTAGGCCAAGTAAAAAAATATACTAGTTTCTCGTCCTCGCGCGCATGCGTTTTGACGGCCGCATCAATTTTTTTTTTTTTTTTTCAAAATTTTCATTTTTTTTCCAAATTTTTTTTCTTTTTTTTTTCGAAATCCGATTTAGAAGCAAGTTGAAATAAAAATTCTGGCACTCTTTTGAAACAATTTTTTCATTGATTTTTGAAGACCACTGAGTCTGAGCTATCAACAATTTTTAAAATTAAAATTTGGATACAACTAACAATTTTGCAATGAATCCTAGTCTTAGACCCATCATCAATAATTTTTTGAAAATGTGAATAGCTAAGCAAAAACATTATCTGCTATGTCGGAAGAAAGTAATTCAAATTTTGGGAACGGTTGGCTGCCTTTTGGAAAAAACCGTCCGGCATCTTGGATCGGCCATTTTTGAAAAAAAAAATAAAAAATCTGCCATCATTCTCCTTTTTTCAAAAAGTTAGGACGAGAAACTAGTTTTTTTTTTACTTGGCCTTACACAATGCTGCTTGCATGCTCCAGCAACAGAATGGTAATTTGAATGAGTTTGAAGCTATTGAGCCAGTCAAACGCTGCTCCTTGCTTACGCACAATTTGGTGACAAAATGTAGGATGCGCATTGCGTTGTATTCAAGTAATAGTAGCCCAAGACAGAACGCAGAGCTGAGTCACCATGCACTCGCGCAGCGTCGGTTCAGGCATAACGCCTAAATGGCGCAATCCTGTAACTTAGTCGAATTTTTAAGGGTGCCAATAGACCTGTTTTTTCTATATGTACTTTCTTTAATCTATGGCTGCTTGTATCTTTTGCTTGCATTCATTTGTCTCAAGTGTGTTTCTGTAAGATGATATAACCAGAATGTAATGCTTTATTCAGAAAGGAGGCAGGTTGGTTCAATGATTCTAAGCATCTAAGATACAATTGAAGCTGATGGACATCACCAAACCTGTCCTAACAGACAGGTGTGCAAGCAATCAGTAGGTCCTCCTGTGATCTACAAAGTATCCATGCACCTGAATGCTACAAACATAAAAACCAACTAAGACTGCCTGCATTTTGTCTACAATAATAAGATCCCATCATGAGAATCTTGTAGCAAACAACCCCCATGTTTGTACATTTCACAACCAATGTACCCTGTACTTGTTATAAAGGTCACCACATCTCTTCTCATCCAGATTAATTTGTACAAGACTATAGCAAAACATAAGAATCAAAAGGTCCAACAGAAGTCAAATTTCTAGCCACGGGCATTTGTTTCATAACTTGATATTATTGGGAAATGCATAGACATAATGTTCTGCTCAGAATGGTGTTGCTCAGCGTTTTCTTTCATTTTATATTTATTATATGGAGTCATTTGGTGACTGCTGAATGTGTTAGCCCACATACATACGGATAGGAAATGGAATACTCCAAGTAATAATGATAGGGCCCTTGACCATGGTAATTTATGTTTGTCTTATTGTTTTCCTTAACATTTAGATGTATGTATATATCAGTCAAACTAATTTTGTGTGTCTTTTTTTCCATTTTAAATACAGAGCCTAATCTGGAATGGATGAATTAATGTGGAATATATAACAAAATGCAAGAGTGCTGATTACGATCTGGTGAGTTCATTCAAAATTCTTTTCGCACAAAACAGTACAGATTGCAAACAGATCTGAACTAGGATTCTGCACTGAATTTTGCATCAAAAGGTCCTCCAAAATGCCCATTAAAGTAGAAAGAAGAGAATGACTCTTCTTCATATGATTATCTGAATAATAGGAATTTGAGACGGAGGTATCCTTTACTAGAAAATTTACAAAAACTTTAATGCTGATGTTCTATTGATGCAAAACATAGCATCTTGAACTTTTCAAAGAAAAAAACACTGCCTCTTTATAAAGAGGCTAGGTATCAATGCTTGAAATTGTGTTGGTTAATTTGTGGGAGTAGTTATCTTGATTATGAGGCTAGGTACCAGTGCCTGAAATTGTGTCTGTTAATTTGTGGGAGTAATTATGTGCTCTGGGGTGTATGACTCAGTAGAAACATTGAATGTTGTGTGGTAATTAGAAACTATTCATGATTACTTTTGCTATATTCAATCTATACGGCTATAAGACTGTACCAGGACATTTTTTTTTCCAGAAAGTGTAATTATGGATTTTTTTTAGGCACTCTCTGAGTAACTTGATTTAACCCTTGTCTTACCAAGGGGGGAACCCCCCCCCCCCCTAACGGATGATTCCCTGTCGCATAAAAACGCAAAGGAATATGAACTAGGGGTTTTGGTTAGTTGTAAGTTCATCCTTTGCGGTCATTTTAGCGAAAAAAAAATCGTAGGTACCACCTTCCGGGGGGTCAGGGTGCCTCGTCAAAGTCGGAAGGTAGGGGAAGGTGGTTGCCACCTGAGAAAATTTTAAGTTGCCATTTTGAAAAATATCTGCATGGTATTCACCTAAAACTTACAGAACATATTAGAAACACCATTTCCCTTCTTTATAAGCGGGAAAAAACCGGCAAAATTCCGATATTTAGAACTTTTACAGCAAAATTTCGATTTGGTGGCCATTTTTGCCCAAAATCGTGATTTTTCCAACTCGGAAGTACTTATAATTACGTAACGCCTTGGCCGATTTCCATGATTTTTGTATAAATGGATAGAGGAGACCCTACCCTATACTATGGTATAAAGCAAAGCAACTTTTAGCACTCCAATTTAAATTTCATAGGGGGGGTTACGTTGATAAAACGTTACAAAAAATACGTTGGTAAGACGAGGGTTAAGAGATTTATTTTGATTTTGGCAAAGGATTGCAAATTTACAAAACTAGATGCTAAAGAAAATAATGAAGTTACATTGAATGGCATTGTGAAAATCAATATTTGCACATCTGCAATAATCATAAAGGAATACATGAGTAATTTGCATAAGTATATACTCTTTGTCATTTCACTTCCACTGTTTATTAAGACTATTAAGCACAGTTAGAGAGATTAATACTGTTAAAAGTAGGCCCCATTTGACCCTTTTTGACTCTTTATACTTTTATATATGGAGTTTTTATCACCAATAGTTTGTTTCATACATATTCCGTTGACATCAGATACAATGTGATGACCTCAAGCAATAATCGACACCATTGGACAAAGATGCTGTCAGTTAACACTGCACTAGAACTTCTTGTCACATCGACAGTATTAAATCATAGTGATATCGTGCAGATAATAGAGGCCAGTTTGTTTTTGGAAACATGAACTGATGCAAATGTAATTGTATAGTATATGCACAAGCAAACAGATATGGGTAATCTGGCTGAGGTTTTGAATTGGATGATAAGGCATTGTGTATGATTTGTCAGAACACTAGGTCTGAGCCAAGTCACATTGAGTTTGTTTCAGAGCAGATAACAGATTTCCTTTGGGGATTTTTTCAGGTATAAAGCCACCATGACAACATTTTTGCGTGTTATTTTGTGATCTGTCTGAATTAAACCATGGATTGATTATACATGCCAAATTTCAGTGTTCACAGTGCTTCTTTTGAAGCTTATACAGCTGAAATATCTCATTAGGTCGACTAATAAATAATTAGCTACCGGTGATATGAGTATTTGTTTTTGAAAAATCATCATGTTATGGTAAACTTCAACAAATGTCTAGAAAAATTTGAGGTCAATGACATTTAAGAATGTACAAAAGAAAATTATAGAAAATAACATGTTTGAAATGATGTGTCAAATAAATTATACTGGTAGCTGCATTCTTCTGGAATTGCTATATCATAAATGTTAAGTCCAATTGTTGAGTAAAAATGAATTTATACATTGATGTAACCTATGTATGTGTCTGAGAGGGCAAGTTGAATAAATTTTGGCTTTTTTTCAGCCTGTCCAAAATTGTCATCTTGATATGTGATCATATAGCTTTCTCTCCACATCCACGAGCTCTTACTAGTATTGATCACAGGATCTGCTGTGGGCAAATCAATACGTTTCACAAACTGTTGACAATCCAGCATCGGCCTGTATCATTATCAAACTCCAATTTCCAGTTATGCACCATTCACATTGAGGCTTTGATAACAATCACATTGTGGCATAGAATGAGTTTCACAATGCGTGGAGTAATTAATGCATTTGCAAAGTCATACAATTTAATTTCTGAGTTCAATTACATTGATGAAAAGAAAAACGATACTAGCTGAGATATCCCCTACTTGCCTACCTTTATCATGTTTGTTTCCAGATGCTTAAAAAATTGTGAAAAATGTGAAACGGTATGAGATGGTGATTTTGTGATATTTGCAATCAAATTGTCACGGTATTGCTTCAATGTCATACCCACTGTTTCTAGACATGAATTCAAATTTTATTTGGGAAAGTTTGAATATGGGCTTTCAAAGTTTCACTGTTTCAGATGATACTAAAACACTGGCCTCTTATATAGATCTTTTGCCGTTATAATCATTTTGTAATTGATAGTCATTGTCAAAACTCCTGGGTTTTTGTTGTTTTGTTTTTATGTGTAAATAATAGAAAAGGTCCTCAACTCTGCAAAACAGTTGTTCATTATCATGACGATGTCATAAAAAGAACAATTCATGCAGTCTACTCTGTAATATTTGTCACAGGGCTGCAAAGATTTTTAGACCAGCTTTAAATGCATCAGTTTCATGTCATAGGTTTTTACCATTCAACCTGCAAAGTGTAATTGGGCATTCTGCAAACCTTGCATTCATCATGTCAGGATTTTGTAGAATTCTGCAAACCATTTCCTAAAATGACAGTAATGATGACAAAATCAAATCATGTCCAGTGTGTAATATGCTGCTGGCAGATGGATGAAGTGCAAATGACTTGACTTGCATTCATCATGTCAAGATTTTGTAGGACCATATGGAATATATCTCATGCCAATTGATAAATACAAGATCAAATGAGATTTACCATGTGAGTAATATTGAGTTGAGAAAAACATACTGTGACATCTTTGTATTCCTTCCTCCGCTAAATTAAGACATAAAACAGGTTGCTGAAGTTTCGTACACACTCAGGTTCTTTGATTTCATTTATTCCAGGCTTACTTGACACGATATCTCCATTCAATGTAAGATCAAATCAAGGGTTGAGAGCCACAAGGCCATATGTGCACGGGCAATAAAACAGCCAGAAGTCCTTATTTGCACCTTTGTTGCACGTGCAAATAAGGCCTTGTGGCTCTTTTTTTTTCTTGTGCAGATATGGCCTTGTGGCTCTCAACCCTCAAAATGCAAAATAGCAGGCAAAACCAGTCAAGTCCAAAAAGAAACAATATGACAAGAATCAAATCATGATGATTGTGTATTTAAGAGACAACACTTGTGAGTAAAACATTGGGACATTTGTGCCATATTCTGCAGAGATGCCACTTTTCAGGAAATTGCTTTTTTTTTTTTTTGCATGTTCCAGGATTTTATTGGTACTGAATGGCATCTCTGATATATGGAACTTATCACTATAACACTGTTTTACATAATGTTATCCTATTCAAAATCCATCAGTTTGAAGAAACTTCCACGCTTACTTCTTCAAACAATGCAATTTTAAGTTAATCATAAACAGTAAAACCTATATAGGATAGGAGAGAAAGGAAACAAAACAGGCTTTGGAAACTGCAATGTTCACTTGCAGTTTTCTTTGGGTAAATAGAGCAAAGTTGATGAAGAAAAACAAATTCGGCATTGGGTAAAAGCAAAGTACATCTTGTGGAAACACTGGGGTTTCATGAGTGCAGGTGAAATGTTGAACAGAATATTTGATTTCTGACATCCATCAAACTTTTATACGTTGATGATGTGTAAGATGGAAAAAAACATTATATTTTACAGACCTTCCAGAAAGATTTGGGAATAGAACATGTTACATCAGAGCAGGTCACATTTTGTCATCTTCCTAAGTTTATCTTTAAATCATTTCTTTTAACCAAGATTTAGGAAAAGGAGTATTTTTTTGTTGACAAACACTTGCAGAGATTTTTCTCATGTATAAGCTTGTAGAACTAATTTGTTTGAAACGTACATTGCAAAAATTGCTACAAAATTGACTTCATAGCCAAGATTCGTGAGAAATTGTGACATACAATGTTGTCTGTGCGCTTTTTTTTTTTTGCTTGTTAGAAAAAAAAAGCTTAAACAAATTACCTGTAGGCCTACCTTTTAAGTTTCACATATCTGTTGTCAAATGTCATAAAAATATTTGCACTCTCAATATTTTAACTTTGGCTATGCCAATGCAGTGGCAACAACAATTTTGACCGTCCATTCCAAAACAGCCGTAAATGCAGCCTCTTGTCATTTTCACCTTTTTAAATATTTGCAAAGACTATGCTCAAACAGTAAGGCACTCGCTTGCGGTGCATAATGTCCGAGTTCGAACCCCACTGGTGCCAAAAGTTGAGTGTACTTGAATTTCCCTCGGACAAGGAACTAATTGCTAATTGTCTTGTGTAATCCCACATGAAACTCGGGATGCTAATCTGGGCAATGGTGCATAAGTGGGTTGATCAAGATTCAGCATCCACCAGAGGTTGCTGCAGAACCTGAAATGTATTGCTTGGTGTGGAATTGGGATTACTTGGGCCACAGTGGTCAGCGAACACCTGTAAAGTGTGCAGAGGCTGTGTGGAATTACAAATTTGGGAGGCATAGTGCACTATAAATACATATTTTTTTTTTCTTTTTCAAATTTAAACCATTTATGAGACTGTAGAAATCCAGTTTACAAAGATGGTTTTCTTTTCAGTATTAGCAGGTAGCAATAGCCTACAAATTCGGCATATGGATATATGTAGTGCGTAACACCTCATTGGAAATACTTCTCACCTCCTTTCTATTCTGCTGTGTACTTATCTTGTACTTAAAGGGACTGGCCTAGATTCTGCCCACTAATTTTTTACTTACACATTTTTTTTACTTTAATCGATAGAACATGTTTATAGAAATATAACCTACAATAGTTTTCCATGATTTTGAGGAATATGGGAGAAAATTGCAATTCTTTACATACTTTAATTTATTTCGCCGCCGCAAAAAAAGTGGTCTGAAAACAGTGTTTCTAGTTTGAAAACTTAAAAAAAATCTTATTTCTGCACCTGTGATGGCTAAACAAATTATTTTTGATGAAATTGTTTCTCTTTTAATATGTATTAAATTATATCTAGGAGCTTTGTTTGATCTTTTATCTGGTAAATCCATCTGAGGTACAAATTTAGGATTTATGAAACGCAGGATAGTCACACCACCATCAAAGAATGATATATTGCAAATTAGTTCTCTCAATTTGAGACATTTGTGTGTACATTTTTGCACTTTTTTGGATTTTACTATACTTTTAAGCTTTATTTAGAGCATCCCATAAGTTTTTAATTCTGGGTGGAATCTAGGTTTGTCACAAAAATCTCTCGACTGAAATATTGGTTTTACAACTGCTCTATGGATTTGGTCTGATTGATGGGATGTATATAGTTGTTGAACTGTATGTAGATTTTTTGCTGGGTTTTCTTTTTGCTCTTACCTTCCTTAGGCCCAAAAAAAGGTGTTTGGTTGTCCTCCACTGCCTGCCCCTATTTTTCAAAACTGGAAAAGAGTTTAACTGTGCAAAAGTATACCACGCCTAATTATCAGATTTCCAAAAAAAAAAAAATCTCTGAGAATTTTGATCTTTCAAAAATATTTTTTAACTTTTTGTTTTCATTTTGTTTACATTTTAATACTGTTTTTAAACTTGTATTAAGAGATTTTTTCGGTACAGTAGACTTATTTGCATCTTCATAGAGGATATAATATAGTGTAGCTTTGACTTACATTTGCAAAAAAAAAATCTAAAAAAAGAAAAAACCTGCCCGCCTGCACATGCTCTAAAAAAGTTGTGGAGGACAACCAAACAATTTATTTTTTTCGGCCTTAACATGAGAATACAACTTGGTTCATAAATGCATATATATTAATGGAAAAATGCTTGAAATGGTGCATGGTTGAAATATTTCTTCAAACAATTATCCAAACTGTTAATAATTTATAGCAATTAATATCTATGCAGTAATACAACTGTACTGTATGCTGGGAAGTGTTTAGAATGCTATGATGATTGTATGATGTTTAATTTCCATGTTTCTGTCATTCGCGCCTTTGAACAAAATGTCTTTTTGATTTTAGCGCTCTACAAATGTTATTTGATTGATTGATTGATTGCTACATGTTGTGATCGGCCTAATAGTTGTAGTTGAGGTAAACACGACCTTGAATGCGCGTAGTGATATTTCCCACTGGTGAACAATTTTAAAGTGCATTTTGTGAGCATCAAAACTTACCATTAAGCTTATTTTAATATTTTCAAGCTTGTAGCTTATTTTGATATTTTCAAGCTTATAAATAAATCTTTTTATAAGCTTGAAAATATAGGAGATTGAAGATATAAGATGCCTTTTTTCACCACAAATTTAAAAGCATAATTATTAAAAGTAACATTTATGAAGTGTTTGGTTGATTGGTTAATTGTTAGTGACAGGAACAGTATATTTCTTTTAATGATCAAATATTGCAGATGTTATATATTGTGTCCACGATGTAATAAGTCATTGTAATGTTAGTGAACTTCCGTTCAATAATCACATTTTTTCCTAATGATACACTGGTGCTTTTGTTATCAATTTGAAATGTCAAATGTTGTAGTAACCTCTGTGGAAATTTGAGTTGTATAAAAGTAATGTTGTGACAGGTACTATTGAGTGTGTCAACTTACGAATACGATGAATAATTGAACAGCCTTAATTTGAATTTTTATGATGTAACAAACAATGATTTTGTGAATACTTGGAAAAATCTATTTGGCCATTCAGTTTTACAATTAATTATTGCCAGGTAGCATTTTGTTACACATTTATATACAAGATAGGTTTCAATTAATATGTGTTTTTCTCTGATCAGCAGATTTATAGATCACGGTATATTAATGTGTCCCAATATTGTTCCATATTGACAGCGAAACTGTTTTCAAGTGAGATCCATAAAAACTCCCACTTATGCACCAACATATTAAAGCATACTCTAAGTGTTAAAAATGAAGCGCCCCTGTCACCCATGAATTTTTTTTCTTTAGCTTATTGGGTTTGTTTTGGGTAGATATTAATACCCTCCAAATGATTTGGCTTAAATATGCTTACTCTTTTGGGTATGACCATTTGTTGAATTAAATTTGGGATCCCGAATTTAATTCCACATATATTAGTATAGGAAAGCATGCATATGCTTTTTATCCATTTTTAGGTGGCAAATCAATTTTATGACAAAATGCACTTTTAGATAGTCGCATTTTATGCTGTTTTTTACATAAAACATTTTAATCCAAAATCTTAGTATTGCTTTAAAGTTAAAAAGACTAAAATTCTGATTCAAAATCTGTAAATCTTTAAAATATGTTCATGTTGTAGACTTGATAATCTGACAATCTCTGTGGTTGAATTATAGACTAGTTGAGGTGTATTTCAGCTGTCTTTTGATGCTCAATAAATTCCATGTGTCCATGGGGCATACTGTTTGCCCAGAGTTCAGTGATAAATGCATTATGCTCTTCATGCACATTTTAATAGTGGACAATCCGTTGTCTACACTTTGCTTTGCAGAACATACTGTGCTATTTCAAAACTTTGATGGAACTCATCAAAGTGTTTTAATAATTCTATGTCCTAATTAGAAAAAAATAATAATTATACATATTTGGGTTAGCAATTGTGGACATTGATTTACTAGAATTTAAAAATATGTTGTAGCATAGAAATACCGTATAAATTCCATTAAATAGTCAATGCACATGGTTTGTTAGATCAGTTAAAGCAAAAATGAAGCGCCCCCTGTCACCCATCACTTTTGATTGTTTTAGCTTAATGTGTTTGTTTTTGGTAGATAATAATATCCTCCAAATGGATTGGCTTAATTAAATATGCTTATTTTTTCTGTTATGGCCAATTGTTGAATTATATTTTGAATCCTGAATTTAATTCCACATGATTAGTATAGGAAAGTATGCATGTGCTTCTTATCCATTTGTCGGTGGCAAAACAATTTTTTGACAAAATACATTTGAAAATGCTTTTAGATAGTTGCATTCCTTGATTTTATGCTGTTTTTAATATAAACTATTTTTGATCAAAATCTTATAGTATTGCTTTAAGATAAATCTCTAATAAAGAAGAAGGGAATTCATAATTTTTGATTGAGGACAACATTTTAAATGCCTGTATTTCTTGGTGCATTTTTCTCTTAGAGATGAGCTACTGAAGAATGAACATGTTCAATTATATTTGAAGTGGTAGATAGAAGCAATTGCATTTATACTTTGTATATGTACATGTGTTTCCTAAACTTCTAGCAATACATGCATAAACAAATAAATATTGTAATCTTGTAATCATATCATCAGTAACAGATATTTTCTATAAATCATCTTCACTTCATTTGCCTTAATATTAAAGTTAAATATGTTGCTGCTATTAATGCCACACCAAGGAATACAGGAATGATTAATGAGATGATAATTGTAGCATCAGGGACTGCTTATAGACTTTTACTTGACCTATTAAAGAAATCATGGATAATTAGTTATTGGGTTCAGCGTCGGTATGTTATGGGAAATACTTGTGCGCTCAGTGTCATATCAAGGTGAAGCGCAGGCGAAGCGCAGCTGAGCCTGGATATGACACTGAGCGCACGAGTATTTCCCATAACATACCGACGCTGAACTCAATAACGAATTTATCATACCACTAAGTCAATCTTAATCATCAAACTATTTATTTGGGGTTTTTTTTCAACTTTTTTAGCTTTATTTCACAAAAATTAACAAAAACGAACCACTTTTGGTGAACGTTTTACTCTTCATAATACTGGGCATCCCTACAAATTTGAAATGTAACATTCCGACGCGCTCAGTGACGTGATATAAGTGCGTCTGACGCGCTCAGGGTATGATACGAAATATATCCCGGCAGCAGCTTTTCCAAATATGGTCATAAATTCTCTTAGTGGTATGATAAATAGTTACTATAAATATTGTAAGCAGGTATTTATCATAATTGTGCATTGCCTTTTTATAAAAAAATTAGAAGGTATTACCTTCTTATCTTCTTTTCATTTGTGTTTACATGTTTCTTAAATCCATCTAGTAATGTTTAGGAAAAACAAATAAATATCTTGTATCCATATTATCAGTATTTAAACCGATATTTTCTATAAATCATCTTCACTTCATTTGCCTTAATATTAAAGTTGAATATATTGCTACTATTAATGCCACACCAAGGAATACGGGAATGATTAATGAGATGATAATTATAGCACCAGCTTCTGCTTATAGACAGTTACTTGACCTATAATAGACATCATGGATGTATTTTCCTCAAGGCTAACTTTCAGCATTAAATAGTTGTTTAGACACTGTCACTTGTATCAACTCAACACTTACGATGTCACTCCGGAAAAGAGCACTTGTTTGTGTCTTATGGTAAATGGGTCATTTTTGAAGACGTTTATGCAAATTTGATGAGAAACTGTTCGCAGCTGTTTATATACAAAGCTTAGGAAGTGGATAGAATTGAAAGTTGAGTTAGAACTACTACATTTCACATCCGATAGACCCGTATGTAACCATAGATAACACGACTGAGAATCTGTAAACAGTGTCTTTATCAAGTGAAAAATGTTACAAGAATGTTCCCTCTTTTAAACAAAACCCTTACATTGTTTGGGAAAAGTTTTTTGATATGTTGGGGAGTCCGAGAGGATACATTCTTACGTTCAAACTTTTAAAGTGCTTTATGTTTCCATGGATATACATGGGTTTAGTGAATTTCTTTACATGATTCTATAGCTTTTAGAATTTTATAGACCCAGTAGGACAATTAGGGAAACTTTGGACTAAATACTCCATTTGTAATAATTCAATTTGATGGACCAGGCTGTTGTTTCAACTTTGTTGTTATATTGCATTTTTTATTAGAATAAATTAAAATTGATATTTACTCTTTTCCAAAGGTCTCTGCAAATAACGATGCCACATTTGATAAAAATTGTGATCAAATTCACGCAAATTTTTAACTTCTCTCATGTAAATAAAAGCAAAATGATCACTCAAACACAAGTTCAAAGATTCATGGATGTCTTTTAGCTACCCATGTCAGTAGACAGACACATCAGGTTTCTGACACTTGTGCTAAAAGCAGGTACGGTCTCATCAGGTATACGTCACATGTACATGCATGTGCCGGTATACCGGCTCATCGGATAGTGAGATCGGAAGTTCTTTATGTTCTAGCACATTGTAAACTACATCCGGTTAACAAATACTATTCTACCTCAGATAATGATTCAGTCTATGTGACCTAATTTCCACACATTTGTAATCATGATGATGAAGGAATGTTATTGAGAAACTTCATATTCTCAACCAAATAGGCTTCAGTTGCCCTATGGACCTAAGTCACGAATAGGTATATCAAATAAGGTGGAGCCGTTTCAAGAAATCAATAAAATCATGACAAATGTCTTTATTTTTGATAGATGTTGTTACCGAACCATAACACTTTTGGTATCATATTAAAGATAATTTATCCAGGTACTAAATAAAAAAAGAATTGAAGCCACAGGTTTA
>JXSR01S026728.1:12913-29781 GCA_000969725.1 Ophiothrix spiculata | reverse complement strand
TGGCATGGTTTTACCAATGTATTTGTGTGAAACAAAAAATATGACCAGTTAATGACTTATGTCCCTATAACTATCTCTCATCACATCCCTGCTCTCACGCACTATGCAATATCAGTATCAAGTGCTTCTGCTTCAAAGGTTATTCTGAGTCAAAGAGGTCTCTTTATGTTTTAATTGTTTTTTTCCTATTTAGTGGATTCACTATATGGGGCCATCCATCCCAGACGAGCCATAAATGCAGCAAAGTTTATTTTGTGTTACAGGTGAAAATACATGTCAAGGTCGAATTTTGCCAAAATTATTTTGTTTTGACAGATTCACAATCGTTGTGCTTACTTCAAAACATCAGCAAAGTTTCATTTCAAGAAAATGATCCTAAATATGAAATATATCTGTATATTTTGAGGACAATCCACAGTAAAATATAGGGCTTACCGATCAGTTATACATTTTACTCCCTGACAACCTTTGACGGACCATAACTTTGTGAAGTTCATTGAGCTGTCATTTTAATCCTTATAACGTGGTCTTTGCACAAATTTTAAAAAGTGAAAATGGCAAGAGGCTGAATTTACGGTTGGTTTGGGATGGACGGTCTCATATATATGTGTGAATGCCTATGGAGTTCTCCTGTAGTTGATATGTTGTTAAATGTACTTGAATATTGAGCAATTAGCGGTAGCGGTATATGATGAAAAGGAGTAGCATTTCAAATGTCGTGTATGATGGTAACATAACATGGCATGCACTGTTTAAGGGCTCTTCTCAAGAATCTGCGTGAAGAGTTTAGGGGAAAGTGTTAAATTGGCTATATCAGTTTCCTTTGATGTATTATTGAATGATCAATGTTATTTGTTGTCCATTTTATTAGGCTATGAAGTTGTGATAATTATTCTTAGGGGGAGAGGGAATTGAATTTGCATATTTTTTTATATATTTTTCGCAAATTCCCATAGGATTACATGTGATTTCATACTTTTAGAACTTCTAAATATACACTGATAGCATTTATAAAATTATTCAAATGTCAAATCCATTGGAGTTGGCCAATCAACTCCACTCAGAATAACTTTAAAAACATTTTACTTGCAAATTTTAAAATGATCGTAAGAGAGGTATACATGCCCGCCGCAGTAAACAGCACACCCATTTCTGAAGCAGATATAAGCTCATTTTTTTTAATGTGCAGACGAAAGTAGTAATGTGCATTACATGCCATATTTTTCAAATGCAATGAATGCAATTCCGGATTAGTTAGTTCAATAATTATACAATATAGACTCTGTCAAAAAATGATGAAAATCGGATTAACGCCTTTTGAGATATGGCTGAATAAAGTTTTTGTGCGGAAATACTTTCGAGCGGAAGTGTACTTGTTTAGTTTATAATGAGATTAATTGAACTTTATAATCAGAGGGGCATCAGGTGTTATCAGCCAGAAGTGAGGTCGCTGAAATATCGCTTATTTTATTTTTATTTATGCATGAAAACTGACAGGAAATGCCGGTTTTTATGATGCGTATGAATATTCATGAGATCGGATACCTTAGTTTAAAAAGCCTGTAAATTTTCCAAAATAGCATAGAATCTCAAACCAAACTTGCAATTAGAAGCATGAAAGTTATGAAAACATTTTGAAATTTAAAAAAAATGAAAAAATGGGAAATATTAGTGTCTTTTCGTGTGATTTTGCGAGCGTTTAATTTCCTCGAGTGAGGTCAAATTAGGTCTTTGCGTTTTACCTAAAATCTACGGTTCTGGACTTAATATATTTAAGTCACTTGGTCAAATGAGAGAGACAACACTTCTTTAGCAGATTTCCTAAAACATTTGAGATAAATCTGCTGAAAACACGTATCACGTAGGCAAATGTAACGCCTGGTCCAATGAGGTCAAATAAAGCATCAAATTTCTACGCAAAATATTATATAACCCCGGAAGTGATCAATTACGCGGCATTGTCTAATTGTTAGGTACATATAGGTAAAACACCCGTTCAATGATAGAGAGAACTCGATAGTCTAGTGGTTTGGCTTTGGCTTTTGATTCTAGAGGTACCAGGTTCGAATCTCGACGGCGCCTTCTTCTTTTTTTTTCTTTTCTTTTTTTTCATTTGAAAACAAATTAGTATTTTTCCATCATATTAGATTGATATTCCTTCAATAAACTATTTTTACACAAGAATTTCTATAGATAAACATGATAAAATTATTTCCCAATAACACGTATGATATGCACAGTCAGAGCCGCAGGTCACAGTCACACGTAGACACGTGCTTAGAAAATGACGTCAGATTGGCCTGATATAGCCCAAGACCTTCGAAAGGTGTGACTTGTCGTTTATAATGTTCTTTGTGTATATCGGGATAATGAGATGACCGACATCGTGTCCCTTTCGAACGTTTAGTTGTAATGAATTTTCCCTCGATTTATTTTCTGTTTTACATGTCTTACAGGCATGATATATTTTTCAAATTTCATATATATGATGTCTGATATCTCATCTTGCAGTTTGTAAAAGCATTTCACATACAATTTTGTAAAACACGCTACACGTAACCAGATTTGACCTCAAGTTTTAAAAGCCTAAAATTGACATTTTTTTAAAAAAATGCAATGAAATGAAAAAAAAAATATTCTCCACTGTCAAAAATAGGCTTATCTTATTGAAAAAACTCTAAATAATTTCATCCATATCTTTATTTTCTATTTGCACTAAACCCTTTGTGATTATAGGGGTTCGAAGTCCGAACTATCCGACAGGTCACATTGAGAAAAAAAAATCTAGCGACCGAGTTGTCCTGGTATTTTCCCGGTATATACCCGGGAAATGAAAATTAAATTGCTCATTAAAAGCTCATTTGCATAGGCTCTGCTGCCTGACTGTTATATAAAATAACTCTTATTGATAACATACATCGTATTCTCAATGTCTACACTATACATTGTTGTTCAGAC
Organism: Ophiothrix spiculata; assembly: GCA_000969725.1. Lineage (NCBI taxonomy): Eukaryota > Metazoa > Echinodermata > Ophiuroidea > Amphilepidida > Ophiotrichidae > Ophiothrix > Ophiothrix spiculata. The sequence continues at coordinate 26,823 of JXSR01S026728.1, read as the reverse complement.
ATTTGGAATGTCCCCATGTGCACTTTTCACAATTATCTGGTGCAAATTTAATAAATAGGTTACAATGACAACATTTCTTTCACTAATTGTTTAGATAATTGCAGTCAATTTGATAATATCATCAATGTTTTGCTATCAATACATATCATCGGCACTTTGTTACCAATATAAAGTGTCATGTACAATAGGAAACAAATGTGGAAAATAGAGAAATATGAAAGCAATATTGGCAGCTGCAATCAAAACTTGTCAAGTTAACCAACTATTTGCTGACTAGTTTGTGTGACAATTGAATAAGATCTAAGTAAAAAGAAATATATGTATTTTGGAGAGATACTAATCAGAAAATGTAACAAATGGCTATTCTAGCATGTAGTTAGTGTTATTTTGTTCAATTGGTGTTTAGCAATTATTTGTTTCAACAGAAGCATACAAAATGGATATATCTGTATGCAAAGTGTTCAATTTTGGACTAGAATTGAAGTGATGGGATAAATCACCTGTCTAGATTGGAGGTGGTTGAATCTCACATGGCTTGCAGGGATGTCATCTGCCTAGTTAGCTCTGGGAACAACTTTCCTATGTTCTTTATATGAAGTCTGCCCAAGGACAGTTTCATTGATTTTATTCCTATGCTCATACAGTGACAGATATTGATATATTGTTGGGAGGGGTGTTAGAGAATTTGAAGATGTACATTAAAATGTCAACTTGAAAAAGATGACGGATTCTTGTGGGATTGTAGTTTATAACTAATTGGAAACAAACAGAAGTTTGATAAATTTGACTGAAAACATTCCATCTGTGGTAATCCCAGTGGCGTAGCCAGACTTTTTGGTCGGGGTCGGGGGGCAAAGACATTTCGTCCTGATTTTCCCGCTGCGTTTGCACATTTCTTCCCAATTTTTCCCAGCAACAAATCCATTTTCTTGGGCAATCCCTTTGTGACAAGATAAACTGACTTAGCCTAGAAGCTCCTAGACCAAGTAATGGTTTTAACAGGGATGAATCTTCTCCAGACAGGACAAATGTTTCACGTTCAGATGGTTATTTCTGTTCAATTGACTTTTAGGAAAACCTTCCACATGTTGTTTGATTTACAATAATTTGTTATATCTCTCTCATTTGTACATGGTGATATATTGGCGTGCCCAGGGGGTGGCTTTGGAGGCTGAAGCCCCCCCCCCCCCCACCGCAAGATTGTAAAAATCATGTAAAATCAGCCTGTTTTTAATGATTTTTACCACTCAGCCCCCTCATATTAAATCAACAAATTCTCTTCAGCCCCTCCCGCCCCCCCTGCAAGAAACAAAATTGGGCACGCCAGTGCTGATATATCATGTCTGGTTTGCCAAATTCATGGTTTTATTCTGGATCTGGATTAGATACTTCAATTTTGTCAAACGTTGTCAAAGTTGACCAACAGCTTAACGTGACTTCTGAACCACAGAGTAATAGGCCACTTTCATATGTCCCATAATGCATCTTGAAAGTATCATAAAGTGTGCGAAGTTGTGCGCATGACGTCATCTGCGCACTTAAGTTGTAATATGGTTGATTGCGCAGAAACTCCCGGATTTTTTTCAGTCTAAACTTTTAGCATGTATTACTTACATATCAACATTACCTTTATGCCCTATAATTAGTTCTCAATCATAAACATTTTGCATGTGGTATGGTTTTGTACTTTGATAGAAATTTATGGAATTTTTATTTCTCATGTTTGGAGAAAAATGTAAAAATAAATTTCTGAAGAATATCAAGTAGCTTCAAGTATTATGTGTTAAGGCTATTCAAACATGTTATCCCTACTCTTGCAGAGGCTATCCCCAAAGCCTGAAAGCTTAATAAATTTTTGATGAAAATCTTGCCCCCTCCCATCAATTTTGTAAAGGGTAAAAGTATTCTGAAAGGCTCACTGAATGAATAATTCAACTCCATGGCACTTGCCACCTTTCACTTGTTCTATTGCATACATATTTGATGACTACTGCCCTCTTTGTAAAGTTAAGTGTAGGAGCAGATCCTTTGACTTTAATAGCTTGAAGTGTTAGAACATGAGTCATCTTCTGTAGATAGCATAATAGATGAGCTGAATTATGTTAAGCCACGGATCATTAGCAGGAGATATATTTTTTCCCTCAAAAATGTTGATTTTGGATTTTCTATATATTGCATTTTTTTTGATTGATTATTTGAAAATAAACTTAAATGATGCAGTATAGAATTAATCAGAGCGGCTTGCAATTATAACCAATCGATCTTGTGATATTTTGATTTTAGGTAAAAATTTTATTTGCAGAAAAGATTTTATTAAATGTTATAAGACATCTCTGTCAGTTCTTATGTATTCTTTATGAGAATTCTTTCTTAATTTGAAAATTCAGAGTTTCTCAGGAACTTGTTCCATAATTTTCCAATTTTTAGACTTGATCATTGTGCAATGGGACAGTTATTTGATTACAGTGTGAATATTTTTGAGTTTTGTTAGTAGTACAACTAATTAATTTGGGAAATGCTATTATCAGGGTCATCTTTCTTTTCTCGTATATGTGACAATGCATCATCATGAGCTGTTCATATGGCCTCTTGTCATTTCATTTGCAAAGACCATGTTATAAGGTTTGATGTGACATCTCAATGAACAACATCCACAAGTCAAGTGATGGCTGTTTAAGGTGTCTGGTCCATGATAGATCTGCCCGAAGATTTCTAGTAAAAATTGGCATGAATTGATATTTTATCGATGTAGAGCCGATTTTTTAATTAAAAATTGGGGGTTCACCGGACTCGCTTTTGCATGAGAGTCGGTTTAAAAACAGCATTTTTTGAGGTTTTGGGGGAAAATTAGTACAGGGGTCTATGAGAAATGTAGCAAAAGTGACATTATTTAGTGTTGATTCAAATATCTGCTCGAGCATTTTTGTTACTTTTTTCACAAAAGTTGCGCACAATTATGTTCTTTCAAATAAACAATAAAAATTGGGGGTCACTGAACTAATTTTCCAGAAAAATATCAAAATATGGCAATTTTAGCTTCAAAACACTACTCAGAGCATATTTGCATGCGTATTGCGGCACTTTCCAACTCGGAAACTTGCGTGTACTGGTACGCGTGTACGGCGCATGGACCAGACACCTTAAAAGGTGGTTGTATTGAACGAATGGTGAGACTAAGATTAACAGTTAAAAAATCATTGAGAACTATTTTTTTTGTTAAAGTGGTCTCTGGAAAATGTAGATTTTTCATATTTCAGCATAATCGTGTGTTTTTAAATGAAATGTATGCTTTTTTTTTTAAAGATCTTAGAAAACACTTAAATATGTGACCTGCTCCCACGAAACCCGGACAAAGTCGCCAGAGCACTCATGGAGCTACAGCCACATAAACATGCCACAAATAAATAGAAAACAAAGGATTTTTCAAAGGAAATACTGATTTATTTATGGCCAAAATGTTGAGAAATGTTAATAAGTGATCAATTTAAACCTTGTAATTTTAGCATTTTTGAAATAGCCAAATAAGAAAATGTTTTTCCCGACTTTGTCCGGGTTTTGTGGGAGCAGGTCACATATTGTCAATTTGCAGAAGATAAAATTATGACCTTTGTATATTTCACATGTAGAGTGAAATGAAGATTGCTGTTTTTAGGGCTCCGTCGCTTCTGTAAACTTGGGTTGGTTGCGTGTGGGATTGTTACCTATGCTTGAATGTACACATTATTGTGATTTGCAAGTGAAATAGCCCATGTTTAACAAACAAGTCTCCTAGGACAATTATGTTGAATGTTGACGACATATGTCACGAAAAGATTGACATTTTGTCAGAATTAACAAACAACATTGAGAACAATTGGCACCAATCAACTTACAACAACAAATTAATATTGAGTCTGTGATTAGCTGAGTGTCATGATTAAGTTGAAACATAATGGATGAAATCAAAGTGAAAAAGTTGTAACTGTTATTCCAATTTAAACCTTCCCCTTTCTTAATATTCAAAACATGTTGGTATTCAGGTATAAGCCACGTTTTGGAGTATAATTTCACAATATTAGGTACAGACCAAACACGTCCAAATTGTAAAATCAAGTGTTTTTTTAAAATCGCATCAGAAAGCACCCAATTTGGGCAAAATTTGATGGTTTTTGTAGAAAAATGGCATAGCGAGGGGTCGAAAAATTGCCTTTTTATAGGTATAGAGAATGGTTGAAATTGCTTGTGTGGCACACCTTCGTACAAAAAAGTTGCCACACATCACCCCACCCCGGTTATATCTGCCACCAGGTAGTTAGGTCACAGCCTTAAGTACTGTTTTACTTATTTCTTAGCAATTGGCATTGTGGCAAGAACAATATTGAAAGCTCAAACACTTTTAGGGGACATTGCTTGTCACATCTATCAAAAAAATTGGATATAGCAAGCAAAATCCCCCCCCCCCCCTTTAGCTAAACTGAAATTATTTCTATCCTACCAAAGGTTGGACGTGACAAGTAGTGTTTTCTGTAAGTCAAATGCCACAGAGGATGTAATACCCGTCACACATACTTAAAGGGACTGGCCTAGATTCTTCCCACTAATTTTTTACCTGCATATTATTTTACTTGAATCGATAGAACATGTTTATGTAATATAACCTACACGTAGTTGTCCATGTTTTTGAGGAATATTGGAGAAAATTGCAATTCTTTACCTACTTTAATTTTTTTCGCTGGCGAAAAAAAGTGGTGTGAAAACAGTGTTTCTGGTTTGAAAACTGATAAAAATCTTGTTTCTACACTTGTGATGGCCAAACAAATTATTTTCTCTTTTAATATGTTTTGAAATTATCTCCAGGAGCTTTGTTTGATCTTTTATCTGGTAAATCCATCTGAAGTACAAAAGTTAGGATTTAGAGTCATTTGTGTGTAAATTTTTGCACTTTATTGGATTTTACTATACTTTTAAACTTTTTTAGAGCATTTCCATAAGTATTTAATTGTAGATGGAATCTAGGCTAGTCCCTTTAACTTTTGTCAGAAATCTTGTTCAGTCAATGATTCCTATATATTTGGTAGTTTAACTTGAGGCAGCGACACTATTTACTTTTTGCTAAATGTTGATTTACTGATCCGTGACAAGATCATGTAGATCCATTTCAGTGTAAACAGTGGGTCAAGTTTAATTGTCAAGTGGGCGTTGGAAACTTAGATATACCCAATTAATACGTGTGTTTTTTGGAACTTAGCCAGTCTGCGTTTCAGTGCAGTATATAAGAAATTCAGAAAAATAAATTTATTGATAGTATCGTTCAAACACAGACCGTTTTCTATTTACAGTCTGTGGTTCAAGTTTGTGCTGCAAACACTCAGGGTATTCTTTATGTTCGGGAACTTTTATATTTAGAAAGATCAAAACTTAAGTTTGCCCTAAAGGCCATCAAAATAGAGACCTGTGATTTTCTGAGTTTTATAATTAGTTTTTTAATTGTTTGCCTTGTATGTATGTATATATATTTGTTCTGTAGGCATAATTCTATGGTATACTTTGCCAGGATGGTATCATCTGCCTTTCCTGCAAGGGAGACATACTTTTTAAACGTAAATTTTGTCAATTTCTGAATAATTATAAAATTATAAAAATCATCTTGTTTAGGCTTTTGCTAAGGAAACCCTACTTGGTACCAAGTAAGCTAACTAAAGGAAGCTCTTCAACAGGACTCCAAGATGTTTTTAAATTCAGTTTTTGAATGCAGGAGGAAGACCAGAGTACCTGGAGAAAAACCTGCAGAAGTGAGCATGGACTGAAAACCAAATGCACAAAGGGCCGGGTGCAGGAATTGAACCTGGGACCTCATTGGTGCAAGGCGAGGGAACTACAGCTGTGCCAACCCCTAATCTTGTAGATCCTTGTTGAATTGTAAAAAGAAAGTTAATATAGGTAACATAATTAGATTCAGTCCATGTAGCATTCATTCTTTCGTATACTTGTATTCAGGATTTTGTTTACATCAAGCCTGACAAACTAGCACGCAAGGTTAGTTTTCTTATATTTCTTTAATTTTGTTGCACTTGTGATAAAACATAATCTGACTAGTAGACATGTAATATGAAGTTCTGTCAATATTAAAACTATTGAGTTTTTAAGTCTTTTGGGAAATTTAAGAAGTGATTCTTGAACTTGAAAACATTTGTTTTTTATTGTTGTAAATGCTTCATAAAAGTATTATGCATCAAAATAAGCCCTTTGTATAGTTGAATTTAGTAATTTGATCTAAATAAACACGCTATTGAATTTCCTGTCAAACCAAGCCTGTCCTGTCAAATTATATTCTGTTTTATTCTTTTAAGTGGAAATATGAAAGCTAGGCATTATGTATTTTCATTATATTGCATTGTCTGTATATATTTGCATCAAAAACACTTGTTGTTTTACTAGGTTGGAATAATAGTGGCAGTTTACCAATTCTGGCACTTTTCAGTATGCATTTAGTCACACACACAACAAGTGCAAATATCAGAAAGCCTCAATGAAGCAAGCATAATGCGCTCGTTCCTATTGCGGTTTACGAAAAACAATAGTGTGAATAATAAAGTTGACTGCGGGTCTGGAAGTAATGGCTTGACCCTGAAACTGACCAGTCTACCCGAGGACAAATTTGTAATTAAACAATAGCAGACGCAAGTGATTAATTATTTAGATTTGGTTGTGTACACCTACCCACGCCAAGGGATCACAAATGACAAACCCTGTGTCACACACGCGGTCACATACCTGTACACTTACTTGATAGGTAGTTGTACAGCAGGGTACTCAAGTTTAAGGTTTTGGTAACTGTGTCCGTGGGAGGGGAGATCAGGGGAAAGACACTACTTCTAAGTAAAATGTAGACGAAAATGATAATAAAAATTTGTGTTCTTGCATTCAAATTGTTCAAGCTTTTCAAATTTCAAAAAATTATTTCATTTTGCAAAATTTGTTATAACATTTTCATACAAAGTTATTCTTTTCTTTTTAATAATGAAACGGAACTCCATACCAAAGCCTGATTTTATTCTACCCATGTTTACGTCATGTCCCATAACCATTATTGCACTAAGTAGTCCCCCTCCCCTCTGGCCTAATATTGTTCAACCCAGGGGTAGGGTCAGTCAGGTATAATAACCCAGATATCCTGGGCTTGGGCCATCTTACATTTCTTTCTTACATTAGTACTTACAATACTAGAAATATAAGAACAATTCATGAGAGAGCTTAAATGTCAACAAATGTGTAATATATTTTGATAAAATAAATTGATGACAAATTAAAGCAAGTAGGAATTATTAGATGGTTGTAGAATCCAAACTATGGCCTGTTAACTTGATACTCCACTAAGGGGCCATGTTTGCTAAGCTTTGAGTCACACATTGTCTTTATTCTTTCCAAGAGTTTGCCAATTGGAGCCATACAGGTGGAAATTTAAGCAAGGTGAGATGGGAGCGGAAAAACGGCTTGGGTTTCAATAGCTAATTGAGCCCGCTGCTGTGGTCTTTTCTTTTTTGTACAAAGCCAAGTTCAATTGGTGTACCTCCTTGGAGAGAGATGTGCTGAGAATATTGTGGCACGAAAATCCAACAGGGAGGTTCTCATATTATGAATTAAAGTATTACTGTAAAGTCCATATAAAGTGTTAAAATGAAGCGACCCCTGTCACCCATGACTTCTGATTTTTTTTTGTTTTAGGTAGATATTAGTACCCTCCAAATGATTTGACTTAAATGCTTACTTTTTTCGTTATGGCCATTTGTTGAATTAGTGTCAAAAGAAGTTTTTGACAAAATACACTTGAAAAAGCTTAAGAAACCACATTCCTTCATTTTAGGCTGTTTTTAATCAAAAAATAATTCTGATCAAAATCTTTCTTTAAACAGCATTTTGTTCAAGGTCTGACATCTTTACACATGCCTAATGCTATTTAGGTGTTAAAAACTGTTGATTTTGACAATTTTGTAAATATTATTAGTTACCCCCTGCTTGTTCACGAAATACGGGCAAATATCTAGGGTCTGGTGCCATATTCCATGAGGCCGACAGGCCGAATGGAATATGGCACCAGACCCTAGATATTTCCCGTATTTCGTTAGAACAAGCAGGGGGCAACGATTTTATCCTTTTGAGTGCACATGAATTCTGTAATCCCGTTGGTAAACTTACCATCAAAAACGAAATTTTAATCAAAAAAGCTTTATAAACAAAGCATGGAAAACCCCACGGCAGTGAGCCATGCCGCGCGCTGGTTGGATGTGCGCGTATTAACCTACGCGTGTACGCTTGCGTCACGACCAATGCGTGAACGCTGCAATACACTCTTATGCAGCAACTTTAACGACGCACGAACACATTTTTAGTTTATTTTATAGCGAGCAATGTAGCGTTTGTGTATGAGTCACGGAATACGGGATATATTCAGGGTTTGGCTTATTTTTATTTTGGACAAAACATGAATACAGGTTTTGTTTAAAGTATGTTTGACCAATGAGATTACAGAATTTGTGTACACTAAAGGATAAAGACCCATATCTAAGGGCTTCCCCCACCCCTTTAAAAAGAGGACAATTTCACAATTTTTTTCTTGATTTTTTACAATTGGGACCCATGTTTATGAATTTATAAAAATAGAATCTGTACATTTATAAAGGATTTTCTGCGAAAAAGTAACACATTCCTTTACAGCAAATAAATGTGACCAACATCCCCTGACTTATATGCACAAAAACCAGGAAGAGAGTTCAGTGTGCAATTTTAATTGCTCATAATCTTTAAAAAGGTTATGCTTATACAAATTCTCATGATAAAAACATAGGATTTGTTAGGGATTATTGAAAATGATTGTTTTAAATTAACATTTTACTGACCTAAAACCTCACTAAAAATGTGTTTGATTTTTTGAGTTTGTTCCATGATGTGTTATAAATATGCAGACGTCGTAAAACCAATGATAACAATTATTTCCGTTTTGACATAGACAAAAATGTTTTGTTTTCCAACAGAATGGACACATTTTATGATTCTCTTGCTGTGCCGAAAAAATACTCCAGGCTTTCTTTCTTTTTTTACCAAAAGTTGATTTAGGAAGTTCATTCATATTTTACCTGCTGTGCTAAGTGTACCTGTCTATTCAACCGAAATCATATTCAGTGTTCAATGTTTAGCCAAAAACCAAACTAACCTGAATTTTTTTGTTTGTATAAATCAAAACATGTCCAATTTTTAACATTTTCAGAAAGCACACAGTCATGGTGTACCTGCTGTGCTAAATCCTTGATTTATTCCGTTCCATGGACCAAACTCAAATGCTGACTAACCCGAACTTCATGGAGATTTATTTATATGACTTTATTGAATTTGTGGTTTCATTTGTGATAAACTAATGAATAGACCAAAAGAAATGGTAAACATCTTTTTTCTGTAAAAATACAAATCTTATCAGATTTGGCAATCATATTTATCGCGTGACACATCCAAAGGGCACATCTTCGCAGCGAATAAGCATGTTTAGAGATATCAGGACATTGAGCTCGTAAATTATAAAGAAAATCAAATGAATTGTGCCTTTTCATCGTAACTTCAAAAATGAATGGTATTGTCAAAAACTATGTCTCATTTTAAAGCCTAATTAATACTTTTTCAATTAACACTTAACTGCATAAGGTACCATGCACTTCTGTTAGTGCATAAGGGGTGTTCCATGGTGTCGTCCCCCCCCCCCCCCCCTTATGCACTAACGGAAGTGGTAAAAACCACTTTCTCGCCCAAAATTTTTAATAATCATTACACCATATATAGTACACTAATCACAACCCTATTTCAGGAAAAAAAATATAAAATATATGTGTCGTTTCAAAGTGGCGGCCAAATAACCAATATTTGTTTCACGACATCTCGATTTTGGCCAAAATTTGAAAAAAAAACCTTCCCAAAGGAATTTTCCAATGAAAGTTGGCTCAAATTAGGAGATCATGAATGCATTGACATTGTTGAAATACAATTTTACTGCGGGCAGTTTTCTTTTTTTTTGCCAAAAGAACCGCAACTACTATTTAGGCAATTACAAAAATTAACAGCCCGAAAAATTGCAGCGTTAAAATGCGAGAACAGAAAAACCAAATGTTGGGTACCATGGTACCCCCCCCCCCCTTATGCAGTTAAGTGTTGATACAATGATATGTATGTTTTAGGGACTGAGGATATTATGGAAAGCTTGAAATGTTTACTTTATTTTTGGCAATTGTGAGGGGGGGGGGGTCTTAAGCAACCAAAGCCTTCTTATTAAAACAATATTATTGCATTGGAAAGTGCTTAAGCTTTTCAAAATGGGACTTGAACTAAATCCATGCAGGTGTGAGGGGAGTGATTGGTTAAGTGATAAAGGCTGTGATAACAGTTACTTATTGAAGCCCAAAATGATGGAGAGAGGCTGGCTGAGATATGAGGCTTGATGAAAGATGCACAGTGTTTTACCTGAACACAAAGGTGAGAGGTGTGAGATGGGATTGGAGGGATATAGGATTGCCTGTCTGCAAAATGGCAGTTTTGGTGGGAAAAGTGTTCATCTTGTGTTAGGCAAATGTTCAGAGCCATCACCTGTCATCCAGGTCTTTGCAGCTGGCTTTATTTTCATTTTTTCATCTGTTTAAAAATTGTGTTTTTTTAAAAGAATAAAATGACAAATAAGATGGGACAAACAATTTGTAGAGCAAAATCTAATGTAGGCAAACGTAGTACCATCCACCCGAAATAATTTGTTTCTTTATCCAATGCTTCTCGCCAGGGAATTGAAGCGAAATTAGGATTTCAATTGAAGGCCAATAGTTAAATATGTAGGCCCGTATTCCAGAAAGGTGTTTAGCTAAATCAAGGTTTTATTTCTCGTCAACAGCACGATTCATTGAACTGTTCTGCTTGAAAGCTGCAATGATGCGTATCATTCCTGGACAGTTGATGCTCAGTTAAACAATGGTTTAGCTAAATATCTTTCTGGAATACGGACCGTAATGTTTAGATACCATCAGATCTTTTTCAAGTCTTGACCCCTGCGAGGGAAAGAATAGAGATTTGCGCAGTACCACCCTGTTGAGGCATATGTTATGTTGAATGTGACAATATCAGGGTAGTTTTGTTTTTGAAAGTTTGATGTGTCATTTTTTTAGGGGGGGGGGTTATGTTCTTGATGATCAAAAGAAATTTGTTTGATAGTCAAAAAATTAGCTGAAATATGAAAACTTAATAATTCATACTTGTAAATTTTGTATTGAGTTTTTTCATGTTTTGACTTTAAGTAGATATAATTCCTTTGTTTTGATACTAATAGCTAAAAATAAGTTTCAGAAGGCCAACTTTATCTATTATAATTGATCTAATCAAGATAATCAACACCTTTGGCAAAACTTTGAATCCCTGAATTCTGTCTTGTCATGTCACCAAGACAAGGTGAACGATTCAAGTTAGACAAGATATAACACCAGATTGACCCAACATTACTTGTTCAAGACATAGTAAAGTCCTGGATCTCTTCCTAAGTTAACACAAATACATCACCTCAGAAACGAGACTTACCCTCCTCGGGGGTTGGGGTGGGGGGGGGTTACTCTCAGTCTGAAAGTTTATGAGACATGAAATCTTTAGTTAACCTGGGGGCCACTCCAACACTACTTAAAGACTTGTTCAAGACACAGTAAAATCCTGGATCTCTTCCTAAGTTAACACAAATATATCACCTCAGTAACGAGACTTACCCTCCTCGGGGGTTGGGGTGGGGGGGGGGGCGTAACTCTCAGTCTGAAAGTTTATGAGACATGAATAAGATTTTAGTTACAAATTAATTCGCAGATAGCCCGGGGGGCCACTCCAAAAATAAAGTGGTACTCATGCTCATCAGAGCACCTCAAAATTGGACCCTAAATGGTGTAATTGTTGATAGCAAATTGTATCCCTAAATGGCGTAAGATCAGTGAAAATGTTGAAAATCACACACCAAATGGCATAATAGCATAAGTTTGTAATGACCATTTGCTAACAAATTAGGTATTAAAAAGTATACAATTGAAGTTTTCATTCATTAACATGAAGTCAATACTTATTTTCTCTTGTTTTAAGAACTTTTTATTCAAAGCTGAGCAACTCTAAGTGAAAAGTGACCCTTCGCGGCAAAGATAGCTTGAATTTAGAGCCCTAAATGACGTAAATTGTGCTGAAAACTACTCCATTTTCCAAAGAAACATAGACCCACCTGTGGTACAAAATCAGACCCTTTTACACAATTTTTTATGATGAGCACGAGTACCAATTGCCATCTTGAGCGACCCCCCGGGGCAGATAGAACCACTTCCATCATAAAGCAATGCATCATTGGGATCAGAAGCTATCAAATGTTAAGTTGTAATGATGCTAATTATACAATTAACTTGTAAATGCTGAAGCTATTGTCCAAAATCAGAAAAAAAGGCTGACTTGTATTTGTAGAATGTTCGAAATGTGACTTGCTCCCACATAACCCGGACAAAGTCGCCAGAACACTTAAGGAGATATAGCCCAATAAACTTGTCACAAATCAATAGAAAACAAAGGAATTCTCAACCTAAATATCACTTTTTGACATACAAAACATTGAGCGATCTTAGAGTGTGATATATCATTGGAAAGCTTATAATTTTGCCATTTTAAATTTGGTAAAATTTGAAAAAGGGATTTGTGCAACTTTGTCCGGGTTTCGACAGAGTAGGTCACAAATGCACTTACATTTACTAATTCTTCTTTTGCCTGCACACAAAAAAGCCATTTTGTTTTCCGTTATTTGATAGCTTTACAGGGTTTTTTTAAAATGACAATTTGAATGGGGAAAATAGTGGTGTATTCGCTGATTTGAATAAGGCCAAAAAATAAATTGCTTGGTTGTCCTCCACAACTTTTTTTAGTAAGTGCGGGCAGGCAGATTTTTTTTTCTTTTAGGATTTTTTTTTTCAAATGTAAGTCAAAGGTATACCAAATTTTGGCATCTATAAAGATGCAAATAAGTCTACTGTACCAATAAATCTCTTTTTTTAAGTTTAAAAACAGTATTCAAGTATAAACAATATGAAAACAACAACTTAAAAAAATATTTTCAAAAGATCAAAATTCTCAAAGAAAAAAAAACTTTTTTGGAAATCTGAAAATTAGGCGTGGTAGAACAACCAAACAACCTTTTCTTTTTTTTGGCTTAAGATTGAATACATACAACCTGTTGCTGCAATAGGATTAGTGAACTTTAATGTCTCACAAATGCTGCCTAAACTCTGGGACATGTGCCCTCTATTGACGTGACAGTATGATCCTGGGTTGCACACAATACTGAATTATCATCAACACCAATATTTGTGAAAAAAGATGTTCCAATATTGTTTTGCGAAGTCATTTTAATTAGATGAATCACATTGAATGATACCTTAGTAATGATGTTAACCTGAAGTCAAGGTGATAAAGATTGTATAGCAAATCTGGATAAGCTGGATAATTACCAGTCATTAGCAGAAGAATGACCACATGGACATGAAACATACAGAAAGGAAAGTGATTCGCTTTTATCGTTAATCCGAAGATGAATGTATTCTTTTGAATATAAAATTGTTGAAGAAGATTGGGCATTGTCAAAAGGCTATGTTATTATTTTGAATACAAAATGGTTGTTCCAGATTTCACTATTTTTTCCAGTAAGGATCTCCTCACAGTACCTATTTCTCATTTTTTTTTAATTTGATCTTGTGCATGCCTGTACCCAGGGGTCGGGTGTGCCAGGTGTGTCACATCCCCCCAAATTTGACAATGTACAAAAAAGTTCCACAAATAAATGCCAAATAGGTCAGCAAAAAGAACCCTCTAACCACAATACACCTTCATATTTTGACTACTAA
>JXSR01S026728.1:0-12863 GCA_000969725.1 Ophiothrix spiculata | reverse complement strand
AAACTGATTTGACCTGAAATTGTGACTTCAAATGTGACAGTTGGTTCCTGATTGAATTTCAGGTGTTAATGACTAAAATTAATATTTGAAACAGAATGATTTACACAACATCCCAATTTATATTTTGTTCTCAAGGTTAGTTCCTGATTTCATTTCTGGAGTGAAAGATTTAATTTATTTTTGAATAGTTTTTTATTTTATGTTTACATCCAAAAGGTATGCTTTATGAAAATGCCGCACCTCCTTCAAAATATTCTGGCAACAGGGTGTACCAGAAAAAACATTACAATCTTTGCATGTAATTTTCTTGGATTTAATGGATAGTTAGAAAGTATGTAAAGATTGCGTTTTATAGCCCATGAATTTAACTTTTAGATACCGTTTGTTTCATTTCAATTGGTAGTGTATAACAAAAGTTATGCTTTGTGAAATATTAGGATGTAAAATTTTCTGGTCCAATTTCACGATTTTGTTAGTTCCCTTAAATGAAGTTCTGTTGAGTATTTTCATTGATCTGCTTATTCAACCATAACAATGTTTACTAATAATGTGCATGCTCTCATTTATCTGTGCTGAAAAAATGAACAAATTTGATGCAAAAATAAGACATATATAAACCATTTTTATTCCCTTCAGAAACACCCCTACTTTATGGTCAAAAATCATTAAATTAGACCAGACAAAAATCCACCCAAATATTTGATAAAACATAACTTTTGTTCGTTACACTACCAATTGAAATTAAACAAACGGTATCTGAAAGTTCAATTCATGGGCTATAAAATGCAACCTTTACATACTTTCTGACTATCCGTTAAACCCAAGAAAATTACACGCAAAGATTGTAAGTTTTTTTCTGGGAGACCCTGTACAGGCTGGCTTGTGCATGCTTATGTTCTGTGCTTCGATGTATATATAATTTATGTAGGCGTTATACAACTTATTATACTTTAGGGTTTTAATGTCATGCATATTATATCTTGCCACATTAGCATAGATGATTTTGACAAAAGGTTCATTTCTATTTTTCAGAAGAAAATTTTGCTTATAATGACCCTGAAGTGACTATTTATGGTTTTTAGGTTTTCTGTACCTTTGACACTCTTGTCTTGCGAACTTAAACATTTAATTTAAACATAGCAAATTCTGAGATTTAACATGAACACTTTTGTCATCAGAGAATCCTTTAGCTGAAGCTTGCATAATTTGCCATTCCGTGTATGTTGTAGTGCAAATCCCTTGGCCATTGATAAGTGTACTTACATTACCAGTACGAGACGTGCCTAGAATCTGTAGGACATAGCAACGTACATTGTCTATTCAGGTGCAGTATTCAATTTGGGTTGTATCTCAGGGCTGTGGTTATATGTGGTGTGGACTGCGGCTAGTACAAGAAGGATGAGGATATTAGGCTCATTTCCCATAAATTAGGTGCAAAATTTGATGGGTCTTGATACTAGGGTGTAAGATATGGTTTGGGTTGCTTACAAAACAGAGTTTGTTGGACCTGTCTTATTTGATCAGATTTAGAGATTCATATCGAAAGTTTTGTGTCAGTCGTGGTTAGAGAAAGAAATATCATTAAAAGGTTTTTTAAATCATTTGTTTTATGTTTTGGATGTTGGAATCTTATTAATATGATAGAATACACTTCAAAGGTATTGTTCCTGATGAAATTAGAAATTCAACCTTGGACGTGATTTTTGATTGTGCTCAGCTTCAGTGGCCTGTATCTCATAATTTACTATGCTGACCTTAAGGAACCTTTCGATATGACGGGTCACAAATGTGCTATTGTAGCAAAATCTAGCGATGAAACCAGGTTTTAGGGCTCAGTCACACAACAACGTATAGTACCTTAATGTACACATAACTTACATTTTTAGGCCCCAAAAAAAGTAGTTTGGTTGTCCTCCACGTGACGGCACCCCCCCCCCCCCCCCCCCCCTATTTTTCTAAACTGGAAACAAGTTTTTACGGTACAAAAGTATACCCCGCTTTTTTTTTTCAGATTTCCAAAAAAGTTGGGTTTTTCTTATCTTTTGAAAATATTTTAAGTTGTTGTTTTCATTTTGTTTACATTTTAATACTGTTTTTAAACTTGTATAAAGAGATTTTTCGGTACAGCAGACTTATTTGCATTTTTATAGAGGCCATAATTTGGTGTAGCTTTGACTTAAATTTGAGGGGAAAAAATCTGCCCGCCCGCACTTGCTCAAAAAAAGTTGTGGAGGACAACCAAACAATTTATTTTTTTGGCCTTAGCCATAGGTATATGTATTTCATGTATACATGTATTTCTATGTTCAAAAGAGTGTACGTGAGTCAGACGTTTATCTCTATAGGGTCATCCTTTTTAATGTGGGCACCCATAAAAGGTGGATTTGTTACATTGAGAATGATTTATGCATAAATTTTGTCATATCTTTTCAGCAATCCTATGAAATGTTTTAATTTTGGTATCATTTTAAAGACAATTTATTTGACTTTCAAGAAATTAAGAATAGAACCCAAAATGAAGTGATTAAGTAGGCTTAATAACCTGTTAAAGCTAATTAGCCAGGGTGGAGGCGGGTGTGGATGAGGCGGGTGTGGATGAGGCATCATGAAAATTGTGCATCATTTCTTGTGTCATATCTTCTTAAAAATCCATTGAAGTGTCATAAATCTGATTTGATTTCAAAGGCTGGTTATTGTTTATCAAAATCAAGTTGGAATTAACCCGAATAAAGTTGATCATTAACGCTAATAACAAGTTAAAGTCAATAAGCTAATTTAGCCAGAAATCAAAACGGGCATAAATGCGGTTGGTGTGGATGAAATATGTACATTGTGCATCAAATCTTATCATAACTTTTCAAAAACTGTATGAAATGTTATAATTTTGGTATGATTTTGAAGATAATGTATTAGTCTATAAAATCAATTAAAAATAATAGCCAAATAAATGTGTTTATTATCTCTAATCAACCATTACCAGGAGGGAGTTAAGTATGGATGAAGTGAGAGAGTGTAACGCAAATGGGCCCAACCTCAAATAAAATGACCATATGTTCATGTGTGACTGAGTCGTAAACCTCAAATTTTGCCGGCCTTGTTACTCAGAAAATTTCCCCTAAAAAACACTGAAGATGCCAAATATTGAACTAAACCAATATGCTAAAGTAAATTGGCATTTGTTGTCAAATAAAGGTGTCTTTTAGTAGCCTGTTTGATATTCTTAAATCTAAACTTATTTTTGATTTTTGTTTTAATTATGGATTTCTATCAGCCATGTTAATGTTAAACTTGTGTCAAATATTCCAAACACTTTTTGAAAACATTCCAGTGATTGTTAAAAATGTTTGACTTTATTGATGTTAAATATGACCATTTTACTGAATTCTGTATATTTATCAAAACCAATTCAAGTTCGAAACACTAATTAAAGCAACCATGCAGGCAAAATAGATCTGAATGTTTTTGTTCATATGCATTGGACTTGACGTCTACCAAGAAATGCAGAATAATTAATGTCAAACAATTAATCAAATAAACAATACCGTTTCTGATATTGGTGCTATTTCTTCTATACCAATAAAACTTCTAAAGGTATTGAATTTTGTTACTTTAAAACTGAAAAAAAAAGAAAAGAAATAGGAAACTTGTTGACTTGCCCCAAATTCCTCATGTCAGATACGTTCATGTCATTAATACATAGCTGTTAGAATTACACACCAAAATGAAAGCAAAATTGAAACTTATGTGTAACAAATTGGTTTAGATGCCTTTCATTTTGGCAAAAATAGTAAGGTTAAGTCTGCTGAACTTATAAAGACACTGTCAAGAAACAAGTCGGTGATTTATCAAATGCCCAAACATTTTGTTTTCATCAAAGCTCCTTACAATTTTTTCTATTTTTTCTGTTTCATTGCTATTGTTCAAACTACAATATAGGGTTTGCTGTGTTGAGTGGTAATTTTTGTGTTGCATTTATTAGTACTTTTCTTTCAGCGCTTTTACAGTCAATTTGTCCAGCGCAAAAATAAATGCACTGCACTGTCCATACAAATTAATATGTTTTACTACGTATGTTTAAATTTTCATGTAAAGCATTTAAAATAAAGTCGCAAGAAAGAAACACATATTAGTTTTGCATGAAAATTACTGAGAATTTATTTAGCTTCATATAAGAAATGAAGTTTGAGACAATATTTTCACTTTTTTATTCAGTTTTGTGTAAGCAGTCTAAAACAGTCTGAATGGCAAATAACAAAATGTCACCATTTTGAAAATGCTGAAGAATTTGTTCAGAAATGGTGTTGTTTCTATTCAACAGATTCAAAGATGGGAGAGGGAAAAATGTGAAATCTTCTTTAAATATTACAGTCTTCAAGAAAACATTGATTACCTTTTATTAGCTTTTTATTCAGCAGTGTCAATTTGCTTGATTTTTAGTTGGGTCAAGTTCAAAACTGATTTGACCTGAAATTGTGACTTCAAATGTGACAGTTGGTTCCTGATTGAATTTCAGGTGTTAATGACTAAAATTAATATTTGAAACAGAATGATTTACACAACATCCCAATTTATATTTTGTTCTCAAGGTTAGTTCCTGATTTCATTTCTGGAGTGAAAGATTTAATTTATTTTTGAATAGATTTTTATTTCAAAGTTGTATGTGTTTCAGGAAGTAGACTTTGACACGATTTGTTAAAAAATTACATTCAAATTGGATGATTTAGTAATATAATAAATTGGGCTATGTTTATTTCCCAATCTTTGA
Organism: Ophiothrix spiculata; assembly: GCA_000969725.1. NCBI lineage: Eukaryota > Metazoa > Echinodermata > Ophiuroidea > Amphilepidida > Ophiotrichidae > Ophiothrix > Ophiothrix spiculata. The sequence continues at coordinate 8,098 of JXSR01S026728.1, read as the reverse complement.
AGATATCTTTTATATCAAAAAGTGACCCTGCAGGAGGAAGTTCATCTTTGTCAACACAACACAGGCATATTGGCCCTATAAAATTGTCTCTTAACCGTTGATTCCGATTTGTAATTTGAGGTGTGAATAATAGCCACTGTCAAAACTTGGGTCTGTAAAATTGAAAATAAGGGATTGTGTCACAAAAAAATCAAAAATTCCAATAATATTCTTACTTTTTTGACTACTGCTTGAATTTTACCTTATAAAGATATATAATTTGATACTGAAAACATTTTTTTTTTCAATTTCACTTTGCAAAGGTGCAAATTTGGCAATATGCTATGTAATAATACTTTTTTCGTTTGATTGTGAAAATAAATTGTTATGAAATAGGCCTACCTGCTTTTATTATTCTGTGAAATAAAGTAACTACAATATTAAGGCTGCATAAAAAAAAAAGTTTCTCGTCCCCACCCTCCTCACTTTTTGGTGCAGCACTATTTTTTTTTTCAAAAATGCTAAAAAGATGTTTAAAATGGAGCAAAATTGTTCAAGTATCATTCAAGACCCCGCCCTTTAATATAAAGGATTCTTTAAATTGTTGATGTTTTTAACGTTGAAACTGGTAAACCTGGATCGCCCAGGTTCTCCCCAACCTTTAAAAAAACCACCTCCCTCCCTCCTCACATTTTGAGAAACCTTCGGACGAGAAACAACCAATTTTTTATGCGGCCTAAAGGTGTACTTTGAGCCTGATTGTACTGAGGTTCTCGCCAAAGTATTAGTTTCAAGCTCAGCACTGTATTTCGTATACACTTTATTAAACTTAATCTTCATATTTTCTATGAAATTTACCAAAACCTGCAATTTGTTTCTTTTAAATTAACTGTTCAGAGCTGTGAAACATGCTATTTTTTCTTTAGAAACTTGAAGTGCACTCATTTTTTTCACAAAAAGGGAAAAGGAAATGGATTTGGCTGTCAATGAAAAAGGTTCAAATTTCTTGACATTTTTCTCCATAAGGGTTGTAATTCTACACAGGAAGAATGTTATGAAAACAAAAACCTTTCACCCTAGAGGTGATTGGTAGTATGATTCACATACTCAGCCAGAAAACTTGTCACCATTTTCGAAAGAAAAATCGCTAAATTTTATCAATGCCTCTATAGCAGGCATATTGTAAAATTTCTCCACTAGGGAACTCAAGGGAGTAGATTCAGCTTAGTTTTATAGGACAGAGGCTGGGGGTAACTGTCAATCTAAATCCCAAATTTCTGCCCAAAGCGACTGTCAAGGTCACTTTATCTCCTTCATGGTTGAAGGCAAAGGCTGTTTGTTGTCATGGCTTGCCTTCCCAGGTCCTTACAGTTTGGTGATGAAATGCTGGATGTTTATCCTGTTGTTGTGAAGTCGATTTTGGTGATGAAAAGAAGTAAAATATGTTTTTGACACCTTTTCGTAGATGGTTATGAGAGGCCCTGTTTGATGATGGCGGCCATTGGCAGGGAAAAGTTGAATACAAGTTTTCTGCAGTATTGTTGACTATTTAGTAAAACATAATTTTTGGTATTTTTTAACACAGAATTGCAAAAGCAATAATAAGAGACATGACTTTATGGACAAAGAGAATCACCAGTGTTTTACCATAGCGAAACCAAAAGTATGAAACCGATTTCACAAGGTAGATCTGGTCTGGTTGAATTTAACAATTTTAGATTTTTTCATGAATTAGACATTTGAAGCAGTAATTATCCATGTAGGCCCTAATTAATAGTTCTTATAGGAGGGCCTACTCTTTTTGACAAATTTGATGATGAAAAATTACTTCATTATAGAATGTTTTTTCGAAAAGTACTGTAAAGCATGAAAATTTCGCTAGCATTTTAATTTCACTAATTTCGCTAGTATCACAATTCGCTAAATTAAAATGCCGCTAAAATAATTGTTAACATAGCATTGAATAGCAAGATTATTCAAATAAGTGAAATTAAAATGCACCCAAAAAGTGAGGGTTTCCAAATTCGCTAAATTTTAATGCCGTGAATTTAAAGTGCTTTACAGTATTCGTTTCCAATGGCATTGCATTGCATAAAATTCCCGGGATAAAATTATGAACTGTTATCATGTAAGGACTAGGTAGATAGTCAATAATATGAAGTTTCAAACCACAATTGTTGGAAATGCTTTACAGAATCTGTGTGGGTCTGAAAGTACAACATACAGGCATCAATGAAACCCACGTACTGCACTTCAAGCACTCAACAGTTGCACCCTGCATAATAATTGGGTCCAGATTGGGAGCACCAGTTCAAATGATGCGCTCTCAGGTGCTGAAAATCACACACAGATGGTGGAGAGGCAAAGAGAAACAAAGTTCACAACTTGCTATTAGCAGGACAGATGACCTGCTATAAGAGTAGATATCATGGGCTTCCCATCATGCATTGCTTCCTATGGAATTGTTTGCACAAGAAATATTGTGAGAATTAAGCGATGAAACATACCCAGAATGCAACATTACAACAATTAACTTTGATTTAGGGTAATTTCATCACTAACTACTCACATAATGTCTTAAATACAAACAAGGCATAGGAAGCAATGCATGATGGAATACTCGTAATATCTCCTCTTACCTGCTCCCATATTCCCAAGATATGGGCTTGCATTAATTGGAAGTATCATAAGCACACTCGGCCATCCTTTTATCTTATAAACTTTAATTTATGGCATATTGTTTGAATTCTTGTAGAAAGTACAGGTACTTTTACAATGATAGATGGGTTTAGCTTTGCGGGTACAGATAACACTCTCTGTAGGCATACTCATTGGTATACTTTATACATGTACTCTTTTAATAATTCTAACAAATCCATTTTAAGGTCAGGTAAAATAAATTACATGTTTTACGTCACCACCCGCACGCCCCAATTTTTCCAAGATTTTGAAATATTTTTATTAATTCCCTTGTTTGTTCCATAACCTAACATCTGAAACTGTTACACTGGAAATATATACTTTAATTAAAGTATTTGATCATTAATAAACATATTCCAAACACTCTCTTCAAGCTAGGGGTAAAGCAATTTGGAAAAAACAAAAAAAATAGAAGGGCCTCTCCAATTTTGGAATGTGTCAATAAAGCCGATGGTATATGGATTTTACATAGAAATAAGGCCAAGTAAAATAAATTATGTGTTTTACGTCCCTGCCTGCCCCAATTTTTCAAGATTTTGAAATATTTTTATTAATTTCCCTTGTTTGTTCTATAACTTAACATCTGAAACTGTTACACTGGATATAGATACAGTGGGATACCAGGGTGGGGGGAATAACAAAATATTAGGAGGGCCTCTCCGATTTTGGAATGTGTCAATAAAGCCGTTGGTATATGGATTTTACATAGAAATAAATAATCAATTTTGGAAAAATAATAAATAATAAGGACCTCCCTCACCAAATTTTTAAAAAACCCGGATGTAATACACATAATTTATTTTACTTGGCCTAAATAAAAAAAATTCGAAAGAAAAACAAACAATATTATATTAAAGGACCAATTATTTTAAAAATCCGCACATAAAACATGTAGGGCCTATTTTATTTTACTTGCGGCCTATAAATGTACCTTTGTTGTATTCAAAGGTACATTAGGCCCTAATTTATTTTACTTGCGGCCTAATGTACCTTTGAATACAACAAAAATAACTACGCCACACTGAAATCAATTCAGGTTATACAAAAGCATCACAATTCGGACTAGATTTTCTTCAAGTCATTTATGCAGGTATATCATCATATCATGTATAGAGATATAACAACTTTTATTTTTCAAGATAGAAGGTTGATTGGTGAGTGTGAAATACAGGGTCATATGTGATACATGTATTGTCATTTGTATTTGGAATAAGCCGAAAACATACTCGGCCTCCAAACAAAATTTTCGCTACCAAACATTTGGTCGTGCCGTCAAAATGACGAGTGACTCCAAACAAAATAACTTCAACACCAAGTTGAGACCAAATAAAATTTCGCGCTAGATTGCACATGCTATTGAATTGCCATATACATTGGACCAAATCTTTGCTACCCGTTCATACTTTAAGTTTGATGGCAAATATTTGGCGACGTCACGACCAAATGTTTTGTAGGAAAAATTGTGTTTGGAGGCCGAGTATGATTTCGCCTATAAAAGGTTCTTTTTTACAGAAAGAAAGTTTGGGATTGTGAGTTTCTGATAAAGATATAAATCATTCCCATTAATATCATTGGAAAAGTTTAATGGCCACAAATCCATCTCACCATGTCATTAGAGTTAAAGGTCTCTACCAAAAGAAGTCAGATCCTATTGTTTTGATCATGAATCATGTCAAATGTCACCAAAAGTGAATAATGATCCAATGTGCTAGTATTATTGTTTTGGGTCCCTTGGAATCCATTAATAGACCTTGATTTGAGCCCAACATATCCCTGGAAGATCACAACATCAGGACCTTGGGGAGTAAAACCAGGTGATCACATTGGTTTTGACATTGACTGCCTGCTGGCAAGTAGACTGCTCCATGCAAATTTATACCTGCCAAGCCAGCACATCTCAAGTTTCACAATCCCACAGAGAAGCCATGGGTCATCTCTACTATGACCTCAATCAACCCAGCTCATTGACTGGACATGCAATTCTGATTTTTTAGTCAAATAAATAAAATTTGTTTTTTAGTCTTATGAAGAGAGCAAGTGCTATGATTTATGGTAAAACATATCATTATTTTTGTGCTTTCTCCTGAGAAGTAAAAATTCAATGATATTGTTTCTTAGAAATAAATTGCTAAATTCTCAAAATTTAAACTTCTTGGGGACTACCTACCTTCTTGGAAAATAAAATTAACTTTTTAAATCAACAGACGACCATTTGGAAACTGAAACTTTCATGAAAATAGAAACAAATGACAGAACCCTTTTTTAATAGAGCAAATGATATAATTTTGTTTGTTTATTTGTTTAGATTCCATTTGGGTCTTTTTTTTCTATCAAATAAGTTTTCATACCCAATTGAATCATGACCACATAATCCAAACTACAACTGGAATAAGTTCTAGCATAGCAGTCAGGCTATGTTGTCTATGCCCAATACAAAGAGCATCTCTTTCAATGAAGGTAAAGTACCAGGACTGAATAAAGTATGATCTTTTAGTATTGACTATTTGGCTAAATGAGTACCTGATACAGGTGTAATGATAGGAGAAGATAGCCCAACAGCCCGCTGTGTTTAGGACATGCCAATTTTGCTCAAGTTTCAACCTTTCAGTAAAGTTTAATATCCTCCCTTTCTATTTTATATTCTGCAGATTTTACTTCAAATGGAATCATTTTTGGAATAGAGATTCCTGCTTATTGATGGGGGTATTCCCAAACTTGATCTTGGTCTAGGAGCTGATGATAGCAAATAGTGTTTACTTGGGTAAGTATTCATATAACTTTAGAACTCATATATGACTGCAAGTTCAAAGTTTGACCTGCAAAAACTTCATGCTCTGAATGCCCTACAGCCCATAGTTACCAGGTGTGATTAGCAGTGACCTCATGAAAGGGTTCAAGATCTAATTGATATTGATGTCAATAAAAATGAAAGACATTTCACAAAGCCTAGCTGGGACTGTCACAAGGATTATACAACAGGGTGAATGATATTGATAGTACAGTAGAAACTCATTATAACGAAATCTGATATAAGAAAACCCTTGTTACAAGGAAGAATTTTTCGTATACCATTGTACTAATTCCTTTTGTTTTTTTATCATATTCAAAACCCTGATATAACGAATGTTTGGATATAAAGAAGTAATTTCTCTGTTCCCATCAACTTTGTTATAACGAGTTTCCACTGTATTACATCAAAAATATTGATTTTTATAGTTCAAATTTTCCAGCGTAGGCCGGCATCTCAGTAAATCAGACTTGATGAAGAAACCTTCACTGCGTTCTTTCTGTCATTTTGATGTCAAAACACGAAAATGACAAGAGAGATCCGATGTGCAATTTGTAGATCAACAGACAACTGTTTTGACATCTGGTATATCTGGATGACACTTGTTGTTAATTTCTGCAAGTGTGGGTTACGTTTGGTGCATCCATTATGGGGGTGATTTTGAGTAGGTTTCCATCCAGGGAACTTTTGAGGCTTTCCAGGAGCATGGTAAGATTTTTCAAAATTTAATTTTCGGATTCATTTTGAAATATAGGCCTATCCACTAAAGAGGTTTAGCTTTAATATTTTACTTCCAACTGTTTTGCACTTTGATTTCATGCGCAACTATATACTGTAAACCAATTTAATTTCACGGCATTAAAATTTAGCGAATTCGGAAACCCTCACTTTTTGGGTGCATTTTAATTTCACTAATTTGAATCATCTTGCTATTCAATGCTATATGTTAACAATCTTTTTAGCGGCATTTTAATTTAGCGAATTGTGATACTAGTGAAATTAAAATGCTAGCGAAATTTTCATGCTTTACAGAAAGTCACAGTATGCATAGGCCTATACTTTGCAGTGTAATTGAAGCAATTTGACTAAACTTCTTTAATATATAGTTGTGGCATTGCACCCTGGACAAAACAAATTCTGAACAAAAATCGGTTCCACAGACCCTATTTTTGACCCCCCCCCCCCCCCCACAGGGAGCTATCATGCATGGTGGACATCCAAAATCAATCGGAACATTTTAAATGTCAGCAAATTTGGAAGAGACTGCCCAGGACAAAAACAAAGGTGTTTTTACAATCAGATAACCAAATTTGGTCATTCCCGAACCCAACAATCAAAGCTGTGTATGTTTTTCAATGGAGTAGCTTGTTGTTTGTTAATTTTGTCAAGCTGTCATTTATCAATGGCATTGCCAAGCATTTTCAGCACTTGTAGTTGTATACATAGCTTGGCTTTTTCAGGTGCCTTTGTTCTGAGCATGACCCAAGCCATCAGGTTACTATAGAAACTAAGGATAGCTTGTGGCATCATAACCTTTGAACCTAAGATGTCAGTAGACTTGACTGAGATTTTGGGTGCAGGAAAAATTGGAAATGAACCATACTACAAACAAGACATCAGAAAGAGCTTTGTTATCATTGTTTATGGATTACGGGATGGTTTAGAAAGAAGAGAAGAGATATCGTGTGTATCCCATCATGCATTCAGGCTTCCTATGGGATTGTTTGTCCCATATTGTTTGTACGTAAATCATGTGAGGGGTTAGTGAGGAAATACCCATTTTAATCAAAATTAATTGTTGTGATCTTGCATTTTGGCACAGTTCAACACATCTGTCACTACATTGCACACTTGATTTGCACATACCCTAGAATTATTTACTTAGCATTTTTGGCTAGGTGAGATGGGTTTCTATCAATTGGCCAGGATGTCAAAAGAAGTATTTGTTCAGGCCTCTGACCATGGACAATAGGCATTAAATTGTCTATTGCCTTGGTTTGATTGCTTAGGTAATTACCAGCGAGGTCAAAGATTTTATTGATCTGTACAAATCACTTTTGAACTGTTACAATCGTAACGACCCTGTTAACGAGCTCATTATGCGAATTCTGTATTCCAATTATAAATTTTAAGCCTTTTGAAACACACGAATTTTGACCCTACATCAATCTTGTTTTAGAAGATAAAACGCCGTCATTTGGATCGATTCTTCTAGTAAAAATATAAAATCTCAGATTGATGAAATTTGAAATATATATTTTGCCTGTAAGGCCTATAGGGTGCAATATCCCAATTAACGTTCCTATACTTTTACACGTAAAGTAGGGGTCTGAAAACGCTCTGTATCTCCGTAATTAGTGATTCAAACATTCTAGATTTAACTTTTTTTTCAAGTTTTGAAGCAAACCTTTCAGAAATCATCAAAGAAACAATATGGTGGCCGGCTTGTTTTCCCAAAATATCAGGCGATATTTTGTTATGTTTTAGCCGGCCTGTCATAAATAAGCCCGATTTGACCGAGTATTTCTAGAGACACCCATATTTGTTCCATCTTTAATTTCATTATAAAATGTTCTGTGGTGCTGATTTTTTCTACACATTCACAACTATTTCGAAACTAAATAATTAGCA
>JXSR01S026727.1:2917-17074 GCA_000969725.1 Ophiothrix spiculata | reverse complement strand
ATATTTTTTGATTGGGGTGTGCCACAGGCAGCACAAATTTTGGAACTGGTTTTTTAGGGATTTTAGGGAACTGACAAACCAGGCTAAAAGTAGGTCTTGGGAACTCTTTAACCATGGAAAATATAGGGTCTTGGGAAATGACATGCAGAGCAAAAGTAGGGTCTTCAGAACTGATGTATTGGTCAAGAGTAGGGTCTTGAGAACTGAAGCACAGAGACTAGAATTTGGTGACTTCTTTTAGTTTTTTTTAATGAAAACACCCTTTATAATTGAAATGTCAAACCCCAAACCTTATACTAATATTGTATTATTGAATTTGAAAATGTGTTCTTGCAAAACAAACAGGAAAAGCACGAAGTGCATTGACATTGATGTAAGCTTACCTATATTGCATGAATAAATTTACATATTTACAAAAATGCCACAATTAACCTTCACATTTTTTACGTCACATCAAATGTTCAGTAACTTTTCTTAAAACTCCTTCTTTATTGACGATAAAAATATGGAATTGAGTTCGCTGGATTGGGATCGGAAGCCATGATTTGTCACACCACCTACGGAATATCAAGTGCGAAATATCAAAGCAAACTGATGCGTCTAGTAACATGTACCTTTTCTCCGATGACGTGTATTAACTTAGGCTAGGGAACGACTTCTAGAGAACTCACATGCTAATGAACAACCCTCACAGGTTGGGAGCGGAAAGAGAGCGGACAGCTTTGTTTAAGGAGTCCTGAGAACAGTGATTTCAGGAAAATGCATAGCTAGAGAACGGCGATCAGCTGTGAAAAATGGGGTCTCCAAAACTGGCACATACCCATATCACCGATATGTGTGAGTGCCCTCCCCGGGGTTCAAATTAGAGACAAAATTGTCTAATCTCTTAATTTATGGTTACAGGTAACCATAAATTCCAGGAAAGTTTGGGAAGGGACACAAATGCGATAGTCTTGAGGAAAAATGGGGTTGATTAAATTCATTTTTTATATTGAATTACGTTGATTTCTGACTTTTTAATGTGTTTGCACTATTCAGTAGGTACAAATTACTGATTCTGTAGACTTTTACAACATTAATTTTCTACAAAATTTCATTTGTAATAATTTCTGAATTATGACAAAAAAGGAGTGAGTATGAGGTGGGAATTCATTCTTAGGGATAGGGACATATGCGTGGCCTAGCGGATAAGTCCTCGACTGTTAATCATCAGGCATTGAGAGTTGTGGGTTTGAATCAGGAGGGTGGCGTGTGTAGTGTCCCTGAGCAAGATACTTACCCTAATGTGCTTCTCTCCACCCAGGTGTCAAATGTGTACCGGTTTTCTTTAATGCTGGGAAGGTAACAGACTCGCAGGAATGAGGTGTGGCGAACCCCTCACCGAAAAATATAACAAATTGTGGAGTCTGGCCCAAATGCTTTGTAAGATAGATGGGCACTCCGACCTATGAAAATACAGGTCGTCCTCTTTACCTTTTCTTCTTATTCATCCTTTGTTCCGGGTAAGCTGGCATGACATGCTAGTACCTTTCTTTTCATTTGGTCAAAATTTCTCTACTTTCTAATTTTGTCATCTTAATGTTAATTATTTTTGCAGTGTTTCTCAGACGATGCAGTGGAAAGAGTCACACATATGTTGACAAAAAGAGAAACGCCGGCAGATCTTTTTGAGGTGAGTTTGAGTTATTGTATACTCTAAGCTCTTGCTCAGAGCTGTCCACTACCCTCTGCAGTACAATCAAAAGTGTGCCTTTCGCCCAGGCGCCTGGGCTCATTGCTGGGTCCGTGGGAGGGGCGATCCGTGGGAGGGGCGACAAGGAAACGGTACTAGTTCTAGTATACTCTATTGAAGTACAGCCGATTAACATCATATATGCCAATATGACCATTAAGCTTAATGACCATATGGAGGCATAAATTAGTCTGTATTTTCAATTGTAACAACTTACCCGATCGTGCTGAATATTCAAATGAACTTCCCGTTCAATGTTTGTCCATGTGGAAGCAACAAAATTAGCAAAAAAAAAGTGATACCAAAATCATGAGAGGTTCATGCACAAAATATATCAATACTTAGTGATTTGGTCTTAATCAATCCTAATCAATCATTGCTAGTCTCTTACACAATACTAAAACACCATTTCACAATGTTGTAGAATGTAAGTGATATGCTAATTGATTTTGTAAGAGAGTCTGATTGCTTACTTTGTATTTCCAAGTTTATAAAATTTAGACCAAGGTATATTTCTACAAAAAGTCTGCAACGAGCATGGCTATTCTCTATAAACCTTAAAGTATGCAACAAGCAATCAGACTCTATAACAGGATCAAAGGAATATCCCTTGTATTCTACAACATTGTGAACTATTGTTTTTGTATTGTGTAAGAGACTAGCAATGATTGATTAAGATTGATTAAGACCAAAACATTTGGTACATGAATCTTTCATGATTTTGGTATTATTTTTCATTAATTTTGTTGCTACTACATGGACAAATCATGAATATAAGTTCATTTGAATAATCAACATGATTATGGGTACGTTGTTACGATTCCAAAAGTATGGACTAATTTATTTTTTTCGCGTATGGTCATATTGGTTTATGTGTTATAATCGGCGGGTTGCATACTTCAAGATTTATAGGGTACAAGAGGAATGAGCATGTAGGCAGTAGCAGTGATAGAGGAAAGTGTCCACATGGTGCAAACATCAAAAAAGTCTTTCATGACAGAATTTTACATTGAAACTGAGGTCATTAATAAAATACCTCCAAAACGAAAACACAGAAATAAAATTTGATTTAACGGGGTGAATGGTTTCAAAATGGCAGAAAAAATAGTTGTGTTTCACCAAAATTTTCTGTCCAAGACTTCGAAAACTCATTCCACAAAGAAATTTTTCCGTTAGAGTTTGGCTCATTTTGCAAAATGTTGATTTTATTGGCAAAACACATTTGAATAGTACCCTGAAAATGCTCATTTATGCTAATTAGCATGACAACAGCAAGGCCAGTTATACAGAAGTGCATCTAAAAGTTACGCAACTGGAAAATAAATTCAGTTTTTTTGCTATGTCCAAAAATCAAAAATTACTTCCAAAAGGCAACTCCCCCATGATCATAAAATCAATTTTACAATATTTGATCATTCCTACCCCTAGTCAAATATTACAGTGTATTTCTCCCTCAAAACAGTAATCTGCAATATTATACAAATATTGACTGCTTATGAGGGTCTTATCTTCATCGCTTCAAAGACAGAATACATGGTTATTAGCTGTCATCTGCAGCCCCCCACTTGAAGTTTATGGCAATGCTATCAACAATGTAGAGGACTTCAAACACCTTGGCTCTGTGGTTGCATCCAGCCCAGCATTGGAGATTTTAAGGGCCAAATCATAGTCGGCCTCCAAACAAAATTTTCCCTACCAAACATTTGGTCGTGACGTCACCAAATATTTGCCATCGAATTTAAAGTATGAACGGATAACAAACATTTTATTTGGTCTCAACTTGGTGTTGGAAGTTATTTTGTTTGGAGTCACTCGTCATTTTGACGTCATGACCAAATGTTTGGTAGCGAAAAAATTTGTTTGGAGGCCGACTATAATTTGGCACTAAGAAGAGGGAGACCTTGCTTGTGCAGCATTTTGGAAACTGGAGCATTTGTGGAAATCCCCCAATATCAGTATCTCCACTAACTTAGGTCATGCTCTTCAACGCAATTTGTATCACTGTCCAGTTGTATGGCTGTGTCATTTGTCCTGGCCAAAGCAATGGAAAATGAGATCAATGCCTATGGTACCTCTTGTTATAGAGTTATGCTTGGCATCAAAAGGATTGACAAGAGTGACCAATGCTTCCGTATATGATTTGGCCCAGGCTTCACCACAAATTGAGAAAGTTAGGTCTTGTCAGCTCAGATTCTTAGGCCATGTGCTCCAGATGCCTGAGGATGAACTATGCAAAGAGTATCCACTATTCATTCTCCATATGGGCAAAAAGGAAACCAGGAAGACGGCAAACGCTTTTTCTGCAATACATCCAGAACCTTGTGAATGATATAGGGTACAAGCTGAGCCTGAAAACGTTAGCTGAAATGGCTCAGGACCCTTGTAGTTGGAGAAAACGTGTAGTCGCTTGCTCCGCAGTCGACAGATGATGATGATGATGATGATTTGTATTATTGATATATTCGTGGGTTTATATTCATGGTTTAGACTTGATGATTAGTCAAAATACCACCTTGCAAAAATAATCCATTTACAGTAGTCTGGTAGACATTTACAAACAAATACAACCATTAATTAATTTCCTCTTATTAATTGATTTTATCCATTTATCATTACTCAAATATTTGGATAACAATAGGCAATTGATCCAGTACCTAGCTATTGTAATATCCCATGTTGGCATTGCTGATCAAAAAACACTTTCAATTTTAATTATCCCATCGGATGGCTTCAACTTGTAAACATTTGTTTATTTATTTATTTGATTGATTGATTGATTGATTTTTGAATTAAACTATTAATTTTATTTGATGGAATGTCACATACGTGTTGATTTATTAAGTGTGTTGTCTGGTTCCAATTCTGGTTCCGGCCAACACATTTGAGAACCCTCGACCCATCCTGAAATTGGACTTTTGGAAACAAACCTGAAAATTAACACAAGTTCTGTTTAACGCAGGTTTCTAATGATAAAATAGTTTTTAAAAAAATCAAATTTTCTTCTATTGCATAATAATAAATTAGAGCTGAATGAAGTGTTTGCTTGTCAGAATGCAATTTCTCTTGAGCAAGAAAGCAAATTGGGTTTGATTTATTGGCATGACATTTAAAGCGCAACCATAAACCCATACCCAGATGGTGACAAAATATTGCAGGTACATTGGGTAAGCCTGGCAGCGTGGAGATGCAGGAGGGCGATAAAAGTCGAGTTATTTTTCAGGGAGAGACTTTATTAATGGAGTTATACCACAAGTAATTAATCACTGTAATGTGTGAAATATTAACTATACCTCTAGAAGATCTTGGTTTAATGAATGTGAGATATTCAGTTTGAACATTTGGCAAATTGGTAAAAAATAAGTTATTGGGAAAAATATGATGATATTGTCCTGCTCCCACTGATTTTTGGTTCATCATCATCATCATCATCTGTCAGCTGCGCAGCAGGCAATCGCAAATTTTCTCTGATCACTTCGGTTTTGAGCCAAGTCAGCTATAGCCTTTGGGTGTAACATGCTGTTTGTATCTCCCAATAGTTTTTGGATATAGGACAGATATGATGTTCTCTGCGGCCTGGCTTCCTTCTCCCATGTGAAGGAGTGTAGAGAGCATATATATACAATCTGCAGGGCTCCTCCTTAGGCATCCTCAGTATATGGCCAAGAAACTTGAGCTGTCGCAGTCTTACCCGATTTATCAAAGGCTCAGTATTTGTATTGTTGTAGATTCTGGAATTAGGGACATGGTCAATGCGCTTGATGTTAAGCATGACTATAGCATGATGTTGCGAAGGTGTTGATTTTAATCTCCATGTCGCTTGTTAACACCCACAATTCACAGCCATACAACAGTACTGTCACTCATGTTGTGTTGAACAGTCTAACCTTCATGTCAACAGGGATAATCGTGCTTCTCCATATATGTTCCAACTATCCAGAATGTACACCAGGCTAGTGCCTTCCGTCTAGTAAGATCTTTGTAACTGGAGGTCATCCTGCAACCAAGATATTTAAAGTCAGAGACATGGTTGATGCACTTGCCATAAACTTGGAGAGTTGGGTGTGAGGTGCAGTTTTGGTTATCATGGTTTATTGTCTATTTTGCTATCCTCTAGTCTATCTATAAAGTAAATTCTTGGCTAAGTGCAGTGAGAATGCAGAATTTAACAGGTGCGTAGCCAGGATAGTGTACCCCCGGGGTGTGCAATAAATCCTAGACCTAGTCCAATTTAACAGGGACGGGTCATAGGGCATCTGCCTATATGGGACGGGTCAGCAAATGTGTTACTAGCAGTAATTAGGACTACTTTCGCCCTTTTTTTTTGTTTTCCCATTGTTTTCATATTTTTTTAATCACATTTTTTTTTTTGTTATAGACCCCCGGCGTGGGCGCCCCCTTCCGCACCCCCCTGGCTACGCCAATGTTTAAATATGGCATTTTAAGATTTCTAGCGGTTATCTTTTGACTAACTTAATCCTACTTGGCATTGAAACTTAACCGAGAGTTTCTACGCTGTGTGAATGCAATCTATTTTAACCAAAAGTTAAATACCTTTGTATGCAAACAAATGTGTGCGAATGACCTTCGGCTTGGCCTTAGGTCACCAATTGTGCATTGCACCTCTTGCTAGACTTAAACCTAAAATAGTAATAATCAAGACTGTTTTATCATGTCGACATGTCGTAATAATTTGTTGTCGACTTCGACATATGTGTCGACATAAAGTTGATATCAAAGAGTTGGTTTTGCGGGAAAAAAATAAATTGTTTGGATAAGCTTAACGACCCATTTTAGACGTAGACTTACCTTTAATATATAGTAATGTGTTAGTTCTTTTGGCGTACGACAATATGGATGATATAAAATTGATAATTTGTAATTTGTTTTTTGTTGTGAACCATCATAATAACTTAAAAATGGGTGTAAATGATGTTTTTCCCGTTTAAATCAATGCCTAATATATCAAGTTTGTATGGAATTTTACTTGCCCAGTTTTGTTGACAAATGTGATTTCATGACTACAGAAACCTTAGTAATAATGTGGATAGAACTCTGAGACTAAGCAAAATTCTTTAGTGAAAACATGGCTTATGTTGAACTAATCTTTAATTGAGCTAGGTCCGGTTTTTCACAATTTAGTTTTCGATGTCATTTTAAAGAGGACCAAGTTTCAAATTTCCGCAGTTTCGGTCAAACCGTTTTGATTTTATGTGCAATTTTGAATTTCAGCACTGCCTAGATTCATTATTGTGTAGAATTGTAATTAAAATTATTGTTACCATAAATTAGACACATATTCATAGTATCTCCAGAACAGAATATAACTCAGCTATGAATTCTTACATGGGTTGTGAGAAAAATGTGAGCAATATTTTGGTATTCAAATCTCAAAAAATTTGAAAAAAGTTGAAGTAGCCGGACCATACTCCTTGAAATAAGTAGATGACTGGCAAGTTTTTAATTCCTTTATGTTCAATCACAGTACATGTAGCGGAAATAAAAATACACACAATCTTTGGCCTAAATATCTATCAGGATTGCACAAAAGTGACAATTGCTGTGGTTAAAGGTGCAATTCATGATTCTGATATGATTAAAGAAGAGAAGAGATCAACGTCGGCCCATGCATCAACCTCTGCGCCCGATTGGCAAACCCATTTTGCTCTAATTTTTTCTTCAAACTCTTCCTAAATAGCCCATATATTTTGTAAAATAATATCATTTACCTAAATATAACAGTAATTAACAGAATTTCCCCAAATTTGATTTCCAATTCCTAATAATTTTGTGTATATTTCATCTTGTGCAATACACGTTTCTTAAAGTATTTAGATTCACCTTTTGTTTATCAGTCGATTGCGTAGATTTATGGAAATGTTCTCGCTTCCCGACCAAAAATCACGGGTTCGATTCTCGCATACTCCCGCATGCTTACATTTTTGTTCTTCTTTTCTTTTCTTTTTATTATGCCTCCACCAGAGGCATTATGTTTTCTGGTTGTCCGTCCGTCCGTCCGGGCTCATTTCTCGGAACTTGTGTGGCATATAGCGATGCAAGTCGGTGGAGTGGTGGTCAGGGTGGCTAGTAACTGTCTCTGAAAGTTTTGGCGCAAAATATGCAAATTACGAAAATATGTGATTTTTTGTCTGTTCGTCCTTCCGTCCGGGCTTGTTTCTCAGAACTGGTGAGGCGTAGAGCGATGCAAGTCAGTGGACTGGTGGTAAGGGTGGCTAGTAATTTTCTCTGAAAGTTTTGGCGCAAAATATGCAAATTTAGTCGGTTTTTAAGCAAAAAATATGTAATTTTTCGTGATTTTAGGGATTAAGAAATTTTCCGAAAGGGGTATTTGCTAAAACTCCACCCGTTTAAAATTTAACCCCACTTTATTTTGATTGGCGCATCACACATGCGAAAATCGGCTAGATTGGCCATTTAATTAACTAATACGATGCGTTTTAAGATGGCGCTCTTACATGTAATCCTATAGAATCTCATAGATAAACTTGGCCATATCTCGAAGGAGAATTTTATTTTACGCGTATCTCTGCCCTACGTTAATGATATTTGGTGGCTGGGTAGACCCGGAGCCAAACTCGATCCAGCAACAATTTCGGAGCAAAATATGCTAATTAAGTACCTAATTTGCATAATTTATGCATAAAATGGTTTAAATGGCATATTTTACAAACCGTCCACCTTACATGCATGAAATTTGGTGGGTAGGTGGGGATAAAGCTGCGCTTGTGCCAGCTGCAATTTGAGCGGAAAATATGCTAATTAAGTACCTAATTTGCATAATTTGTGCATAAAATGTAGCATAATTTATGCGTAAAATGCTTTAAATGGGTTATTTTACAAACCGTGCACCCTACATTCATGAAATTTAATGGGTAGGTGCGGATAGAGCTTCGCTTATGCCAGCTGCTATTTGAGCGCAAAATATGCTAATTAAGTATCTAATTTGCATAATTTATGCATAAAATGTTGCTAATTTTTCAACTTTGTCCGATTTCAAAGGTTAAGGTGTCAAATTGTTCGTCATGGAACAGCGATCAAAAGTGTCAATGGTGACCCCATCGTCCGACCTTTCCCTAGGGGTCAAAGGTCAAAAGAAAGGTCAAATATTCAACTTTATCCAATTTCAAAGGTTAAGGTCTCAAAATGTTCATCTTGGACCAGCGATCAAAAGTGTCAATGGAGACCCCATCGTCCGACCTTAAACTGGGGGTCAAAGGTCAAAAGAAAGGTCAGATTTTCAACTTAGTCCGATTTCAAAGGTTTGGGTCAAAGGTCAAAAGAAAGGTCAAATTCTCAACTTAGTCCGATTACAAAGGTGGAAGGCGGAGGCATCGTGATCGACACTCTGTGTCGAGAACCGCGCGGCCCGAGAACCGCGTATTCTAGTTTCAATTAGATCCAATCATTTTCTTTGACTTGTCACTCTCTATGATACATTTCTCCTTTTTTTTCATTCTTTTTAAAAAAAAATTAAAATAAGACATGAGCTACTTATAAATTTGCTAATCTATATGGTAATATCAGGCCAAAACAAATTAATTGTTGTGTTGCCCTCAAGTGGGATTTCTGAAAAATTGAGTCGGTCGGTCGGAAAATATTTTTTAGCTTATTTTTATTTTTTTTAAAGCACCAAAAGTACCAAATTTGGGTGCATTTTCCGCTATTTTCAAAATATTTTCTCAAAAAAACACCCAATCAGAGCAAAATTTGGTGCTTTCCCGACCCTAATATATTTTTTTTAAATTTTTGAATAGGGTCGGTCGCTGAGGGCAACATAACAATTTATTTTTTTTTGCCTTATACTGTACACTCCGCGCGGTAGCCATACCCCTATAGCGAAAAATAGGTATCTTCAGATGAACCTTGTGTGTTTATTAGGAGTACAATAAGGATAAATGTGATAAAATAATGTTATGAACATTCATCTCCTTATGGCAGTAGGACAGCCAAAAGGCGAGATCAAAGGATGCCGACAAAACTATTAAACTCAAGGACTTTGCAGTGCTGAACTGCGCACTTTGGGGGTCGAAGATGATGTTGTTTCCTGCGATATTTTGAAACATTTTCTTTAATCAATAAAAAAAATTATGTTTATCGCCTTGAATTTCTAAAGTTATCACATTAAAGTTCAGGAAAAACTCTTTCAATCCCATATTTTCATTACAGATATTATTCAGTTATAATTGTTCAATCTTCATCCAAAGTTTTTGTTGTAAAATTACGACTTGAAACTAAAAAGTTTGTTTACATTTTTGTTCTCTGAATAGAATAATATCCAACGCTCTTCAGTTTTCAACTTTATTTTAATTCGCCAGAACAAACTTTGATTTATAAAAGCCGCCTATTTCCAGAGATGGGCAACCTCCAGGAAAGCGTGTAATTAACAATAAATAACCACAACATTAGCCTTCGATTATACATATTTCCCGGAAATTTTACCCGTCTGTGAGAGGCAAAACGCGTATTTTCCACTGCGCGATGTTTAGAATACACGCGCGGAGTAGCGCAACGCGGAAGAATTTACACGTTTAGCCTCCTAATTACGCAAACGCGATACTGATAGGTAGGCTGATGGGGTAAAAATAGCGACATGATATTGAGAAATCAAATAAATATCAACAAAATCCTTTCTTGTCAAATATCCAAAGTGATTTTAGAAAAACTAACAAAAGTAGGTTGTAGATCAGAAATAGATCTTTATATTTCCTGAAATTAAGAGATGGGCACCTCCTAATTTTGAAAATACAGATGAAACGTAGTTCGACTGGAATCGATTATGAAGGTAATTCTGTGGCGTTTTCTTACCATAAATTTGGGACAAAAGTAATGTGTAATGTGATCAAGTATTAAAACATCTTCAATCTCAATTATTTTATATAACCATATAATTTGAAGTCTTTGCAACATAATCCTGTTCAAAGCGTTTGTTTTCAAGAATTTATATTTGAAAACAAAATTTTTTGAAAAGTGTTGACCTTTTTGGGTTATTTTTGCTTGTCAAAACTGCTGCGTAACGCTACGCGGGACATCGCGTAATGTTTAATAATTTGACGCAAAAGGCCGCTGACTGTCCTACTGTATGGGTATGTCTCAAAAACCTTTATTGTACTCCGATTACAACCACAATGAGCTTCTAAAGTTGGCTAATTTTGACTAAAATGCAATGTATTTCAATGGAACAAACTAGCGATATTTGAGTTTCTGTATAAGAGATTGGAAATCCCGAAAAGGCTGATGGGCCAACGTTGATCTCTTCTCTTTGATTAAAGACTCACCTTGGTTCTAGTTAAATAAAAAGAAGAGTACAAGATAAATGTATGCTGAAAATTTGACTTGATTTGGACCATTCGTTTTCAAGTTACAAGCTTTTTAAGCATTTTAAATATCCCCATAGACTACTGTGTTGTAATTACTGTCGGGACTCGACAATAAATTAGAAAATGACACTCTTTCTCACTTTTCTCAAAAATGCAAACTCATTTGTAAAGAATTGTTTTATTTGGTCACTGTAATATATTAGCTATAAAATAAGTCAATTTTGAGTGAGGTGACCTTGAGGATGAAAATGGATCATGAATTGCCCCTTTAACAAAAGTATAAAACAATGTTTTTTCCGCACATACAATAGAGCTGCGGCGTCAGATTATTCTCTATCTAGTCAGCTTCCGTTAATACTGCAATGACAACTCAATCAGCGACTCATAAATCATCTTACATAACACGAACTCATCATTTAAATCTCCTCAATAGCTGATGTAAAACCTGGGCATCTTCTAATAAAATATAGCTGCTACACTCATATGTACATGTATGCCAGCACTGTACTGCATGCATTTATCAGATTTATCAGTTAAATTATGCATACATGTTGCGGGGTAGCGATATATTACCATTGCCAAATGTTGGATGGCAGGCAGTTAGCTAGCTAGCGATGTCATCTTCCTAGCACCCAGCCAGCCAGCCACCCACTCACCAACCCAGTCTATTATTTCATTACATCAAAACCTTAGCATCTGTACCAGTATGTGCTTCGAAAAAACCCAGTGCCCTTGTTATTGATTGGGCCAATGATATTAAATC
This sequence comes from Ophiothrix spiculata, assembly GCA_000969725.1. Taxonomy (NCBI): domain Eukaryota; kingdom Metazoa; phylum Echinodermata; class Ophiuroidea; order Amphilepidida; family Ophiotrichidae; genus Ophiothrix; species Ophiothrix spiculata. The sequence continues at coordinate 5,244 of JXSR01S026727.1, read as the reverse complement.
TGTGGTTTGTTGTCACGCCAGTCGTACGCTGCATCTTCTGTTGTGGTTATGACGATAGCGACGGCAACAGAAGTCGTTATGTTGCCCTGTAAATAAAGCTTTTATAATAGTGAACATGTACAGACACATTCTTGGTGAATATATATTGTAATGCTTGCATGTAGTGCATACAATATGTTGAAGAATTTTGTCTTGGAAAGCTTTTTCCTGAAACACAAATTGGTATTAAATTTATGGTTTGTTGTTACGTCGCACTATGTATACATATATTTCGCTTTTAAATTCCTGAAACATTGACAAATTTTATTTTTGATGGATATTTCAAGATTAAAATAAATTGTTGAAATGCATATTACATCTAAATGTGTGATATATTAAAGAATTTTGTTTTGGGTGTGACGAGTTTAAAACAAAAATTATGTACAATGTGTTGAAGAATTTTGTTTGGACTTATTATTCTTGGAACACAAATTACATTATGTACAATGAGGTTAGAGTTTAAAACAAAAATTATGTAATATGTTGAAGAATTTTATTTTGACTTATTATTCTTGGAACACAAATTACATTATGTACAATATTATGAAGAATTTTGTTTTGGGTATGGTATAACTAAATATATATTTCTTGAAACAAAATATTTCTGATAAAAATGCACACTTTGAACCTAAATATTTCTATATCAAAATATTATTGGCTATATAATATGTGACCCATCATATCGAAAGGTACCTTAATAAATACCGGCATAGTAAATTACGAGATACGGGCCATTGAAGCTGAGCATAGTCAAAACTCACATCCAAGGTCGAATTTCTAATTTCATCAGAAACGTTACCTTTGAAGTGTACTCTATCATATTATTCAGGCTCCAACATCCAAAACTTAAGATTAATTTGTTAAAAACAAGATAAAAATCCTTTTTACCAGTACTAACAGAAACTTTAAACTTGATTTTTATCAGAACTAAAGTTTTCTGAATCAGCTTGATGCCTTTTACCAATTTGGATGTAACTTTTCAATCGAACATCCAATAACTAAAAGCAAGGTGTCATTTTAAAGCTTAAATTTGATCTTTCAGATGAGACCAAAACATTTTAATTTTGGGACCCTTAGGGTACCTTTCGATATGATGGGTCACATATATTGTGTCCAATGAAACAGGAAATAAACATTATCTCCATGATAATAAAAATCATCTCCTTGATGGTAAAAAAAAAAGCTGAATACAATTATTGAGTGATATAACATATTAACACATAACAAAAGTTCCCTGAAAAAGAGTAGCATTGCATCTGTAATTTTGATTCTCACACCTGAATATCTTTCTATCATACTATATTTATAAATAGATTTCATTTTATTTTTGCACGTAAAATACAGAAATTAAGTCATGTCTATTGTTGATGGTTAAAAATAAATTTCTTTTCAGAATGATATTAACAAATATGTATAAAGAATTTCTCTAATTGGCTGAGAAACAGTTATTAATAATTTTCAATGCATAATTTCAATTTAATTGTAAGTTTGACATTTTGTATTCGAGAACTATTAATGGTTACTGAGGATTGAGAAACTCATTTGCTCATTTGTGGCTGTGAGCAAGTGGCTGTTTTGAAAATCCAGCACAACCCTTGAAAAAACCTGAAAAAATCCTGGATACAGGCCTGTATCTTGTAAAGAATTTTTTAAGTTCAGCCTACAAATTGTCACCAAAATGTGTAAAATCTCACTGCAGTATGAAACCAAGCCCTTTGAAAACTGATATGAATGAAACCAAAGTCAACAACAATCTCTACTTTCCAAAATATATACATCTTTCACTGATATTGAATGATAACATTATTATGAACTTTTCAAAGTGGCTTTTTGAAATTGATCTGAAATTGTTGTTGTTGAATATGATACATCCGTTGTGTAAAAGGTTTGAGAGTGTGCTCTGTTATATAGGACATATGGTCACGTGTCATATGGTGGGACACCCTAGCGTTACATTGTGAAAATCTAGCAAATTCCCAGTATCTCTATTTGTTGATGTAGCATGAAAACTATGCACAGCACCATAGGCAAACCATACATATTCTGAAAGCTTATGGTCTAAAGATTCAATATTTGTATTTTTTACGCTGATGTACAGGGTATGTAAGAAAAAATATAGGGTGTAAAACAATTTTTTTTAAATTTTTATGTTTTTCTAATACCTGCTAAAGATCTTGAGGGAAAGAGGTATATATGCTATATCATTGCATATTCTTAAAGTCAAAACTCTAAGCTTTCAAGCCATATATAATTTGACTCATCAAGTTATCAAACGAATGATATACAGG
>JXSR01S026726.1:12865-28241 GCA_000969725.1 Ophiothrix spiculata | reverse complement strand
GTGGTTAAAAGCCCGGGGTTAAAAGTCTTAATTTCAAAATAATATGAAGTTCAAGAGGCCATATTTTCTAATACGCATTTCGGCAAGTTCTTTCTGAGGTAAACAAATGAAGACTTACTCACCAATCTCGCAAACGGCTAGCGGCTGCTGGCGATGATGCTGGCTTTCGTGGCCTTTACTTGCAATTTCCATTTAAACCAGGTGAAAGTATCTTTAACTAGGATTATTTCAAGATTAACCCTGGTTAAAATGATCATCTTGACCTCTAGATATTGATTAAAGAAGTGACCCTGCTAATTACGCGGGAGATTGCCGCATACACCGTACCCAAGAGTGCGCAGTTCGCTGAGCGAAGTTCGTCTCGGTAAAAAGTTGACCTTTAACGGTCAAATCGGCACTTGGCGTTCTAGCTGAACACTATTTGTTAAATATGATCATTTTTTGGGATATTGGGTATGTGCACTTTTACCCGAAATTTCTGGCAGTGGTATTGGTACCACTGCCAGAAACAAGCTCTGCAATCAAACCTGTCGCATAAGTGCACATGCCCAATATCCCCAAAAATGATCATATTTATCAAATACAAACTGCAACACTCAACAAACATGACAAAGGATATTTATACTAAATGTACCTACTATAAACACTTCCCAAAGTTCTTAGTCACACAAAAATGATGTTTGAAGATGTGTTTACAAACGGTAACCGATGTAAACAAAGGAAACATACGTTTGATTTCTCTGTTCCGAACAGTGCGATTTTCATAAATTTAATTCAAAAAGGTTCCTTTCATGAATATGGAATAAAACATTTCTGTTTTTTCAAAATGCACAAATGGTCGATATGTGATAGGCTGTACTACACAGCTTGCCTCAGGCCAAAAACAAAGTTTTTTTGCTTGGGCTTGTGTTTCTCGAGCAAGAGCACTTTAATGCGATAGTTTTGATTGCAGAGCTTGCTTCTGGCAGTGGTACCAAAATACCACTGCCAGAAATTTCGGGTACATGTAAGTTTTAATTTGTTAAATTTTGATAGGTGTTCATCCGTGGTATCGCCCGTAATATATTTCAATGCGTAAAAAAAGAAAAGTAGTTCTTAAAAATAATCAGAATATCTGGGTTGAAGTTCCAACCCCAACGGTTTTGAAATCTGCATATCAGTACTGCTGCATATGGTCGTGTTTTTTAAGGTGGTACCCAATTGCGTCACATCTTGAATTTTCACAAAAACCTGATCCTTTCTCATATAATTGGCTATTTCTTGAAAAGTTTTCATCCAAAGTATGCAAAACTATACATTTTTAGAAAGCATGCATTGTAAGGAGTACAAATCTGTAAAGACACAACCGGTATATAGGGTGTGCAAAAATATATACAGGGTGATCCAAAAACAAATTGCCTAAAAAATTACACTCATGATGCACCCTATAAATTTTTCAAGGTATGCTATTTTGGAAATTAAACTAGATATTAAGAAATTACATGATAGGACCTTTCAGAATATATATAGTTTGTAATACTTTAGACCATTCCATCTTGCTCTACAGGGTGTGTCAAAATTTGTATTAAAAAATTCTGTTTTTATAGAAATTTGTTCTTGAAGACAGTTTTGAATAAATGTAGCATCAATTGATACCAGATGAATATTTAAATATGCAAGAAACAAACAAAACAATGCAAATGATCAGTGTTACACAACTTTCAAGCATGTTATCATCATACAGGGTGTTCCAAAGTTCAGTCTCTAACAAATAATATGTGGTGCTCATCAGTGCTAAATTGCACGCACAACATACTTGCTAATAAAGAAACAATAAAGAAACTTGTAGTGTGTGTGTACTGTATGTGTATTGCCACAAGTGTAACCATTTTAAAAATCAAGTCTTATAAAATATATAAAATGTTGAAACATGCATGATGCTGCTGCATTTATACAGGCAGCGCGTGTTCAAAATACCTTGTTAAATAATTAGCATTCATGTTTTTATCATTTTATCACATTTTTATTTTTTTTATTGCAATAAAAAAAATTAATACACATGTAAGTGATGTCCAGGAATCCATTATTGAAGGTTTTGTAAAATTTAGACTTTTCATTTTCGTAAAACAGATAATTTTGATAAAAACTTTGCATGAGGGTGCTTTCCATTGTTTCTCGCAAGTTGTCACTCGCCACTTCTTAAAAAGCATTCAAAATTGTAATTAATCATTACCTTAATCCACCCAAGAAATATGAACAGTCTATCATAAATAGTTTGGTCGCAGTGTCAATTTTTGTGTTGAAAACTAGTCTCAATCATCTCATGCTCGTTATATAAAGTGTATTTAAGGGTATGTACACATTTAATTATAAATTATTATGTCATGCATTCATTATAATAAACAAATAAAGATCACAATCATTGCAGGCCTAGAATTTCGGCGCGAACCCGCGAACCGGTTCGCACAGAGGTTCTCGCAAACGGCCAACTACGAGAACCAGTCTTGGTTCGCGTAAAATCTTCCTGGAGTATGCCATTGAATTGATATGCACAAATGATGGAAGCTTACCAAATTGGTGTAACTTCATATCTAGTATTATTCCTGATTATCAAATAACCCAGTGATTTTTTTGAGTAAAATCTATTCATTTTTTATCATCCTCTAACGATAAACATCGTAAATATACTTCACCATGTTTACGTGAACGTACACTTTCCGGTACATGTACGACCAGCTGTCAAATAGTATCAATTCAATTATGCGATTGGTGCAATCGTAACAAATCTGGTCGCAAGGACCAATCGTTGCAGCCGTAAGTAAACTCAGTGACCCGACCTTTTGACCTGCCAAGGTCGTTCAAGCAAGCAAAGCGTGTGCAAAGCACATGTGTTTTCTTACCGTAGTTGCCGATATACCCGAAAGTAGGGCGCTCTGATAAATTTTGATTTTTGTTTGGGTTTTGTCATAATTATTTCCTTTTGCACATAAATATGTTCCGTATCATAAAAAAGAGTATTTTTGTTGTAAATTAAGACGTTTAGCGAAATATTTGTCCCGAAAAGTACATCAAAAATTAGCCCTGTCAATCTAGGTGTCCTCGGAATAAGGTAATTTAAAAGTCCTGGCAAGTGTCAACAAATATTTTGCCGGGACCTATTTCATGATTTAAAGAGTTGATATTTGCTGAGTCTTGCCGTTGTAAGTTCGGTTTATGAATCAACATGACAAAGAAGCCGGTGAATTTTAGGACAGTTATGAATTGGGAGGAGTTGTTGTGGGACCCATGAGAATGGTGTGGTGATTAATTTTCAACTGCAAGGTTTGTTCAAAGGACTATAGTGTTTTCATTTATTAATTTTCCTTGCGTACTGCATTGTTTACCTCGAGCGTAACGCGCGCGATCGTTGGCGCTTCACAAGCACTGAAATTAGGCCAATCACGTGCTGTAAATACGTGCGACTTTAACAAGCGTCGTTCTCCAAAAACGCCGCGAACGGAGAAATTTAATTGTGAAAAATACTATACAGAGCAGTGTGTCGTATGGAAAATACGGCACCAGATTCATAAACCAAAACTTAAACAGCATGTAAACGGAGAGGCACACAAGGTATATGTATACCGTATTCCTTAGAATTGGACCTGGTGAACCACTGGATAAAAGTAAAAAGACTATTAATAGATCGTAGGTGCGAAACAGATTTTTTGCATCTCAACCTCTGCTGAAATTAAGTAATCAAGCAAAGGAAGAAAAATAATAAAAAAATAATTGGAATTTCTGAAAAATTGATGAGGGCAGGGACAATCGGCTGGTTATTTGTTACATGGTAGTCTTTGTTAAAGAGGCTTCGAACGGAAATGTTAACTCAAATGAGCGCCGTAGGCGAAGCAAAATTTACGAGAACCAATGGTTCTGGCAATGTTCTTTTGCGAGAACCAAAGTTGGTTCTCGCCATCTGCAACGAAATTCTAAGCCTGCATTGGAAAACAAGCAAAACCTAACTTGCTGACTCCTGTGTTAGCAAAACTATCAAACATCACTTAATGTAGCAGTTGCCCATTGGAAATGTGCATACCGCAACCGCCTCCACCGCAACCGCCTCCACTTCCACCCTTGACCAATTAACTTTAACGAGCTCTTATAATTAATTAGGACAACATTTTCATATTTTTTCTGCATATTCAATTAGACCAATAAATTCTCTTTCAAATGACACCAAAACATCATACATTTTATTGGGTATTGGAAAGATGTGATATAAAATTGGAGTATAAAATCAATTTTATGTGACAAATCCACCATTTTTGGGGTACCACCTGAAAAAATATGACCATATATGTTTATGTACACTTAGTAAGAGAATTTATTGAAGTAATAAAATTAATGAATTTGTGACCTGCCATATCGAAAGTTACCTTAGTGGTCCCAAAAATGAAAATTGATTTGTTGGTCTCGTCTGAAAGCTGAGATTTTAAACTTTAAAATGACGCCTTGCTTTTGGTTATATTGGATGTTTGGTTGCATAGAAATACATTTGGATATCCAAATTAGTAAATAAGGCATCGGGCTTATGCGGAAAATTATATAAAGTTCTGAGAAAATTGAATTTAAAAGTTAAATACAGAGTAAAACTTGAATGGAGAGAGGATTATTTATAATTTATCTTGTTTTTTTAACACATTTTTCTTAAGTTTTCAAAATGAATGTAACATTTCTGATGAAATTAGAAATTTGACCTTAAGGTACGGTACCTATTGATATGGCGAGTCACGTTTCATTTTAAATCTTTAAAAAGTTTTAAAACAGAATAATCTAACACCACAGAAAAAATTCTGTAATTTTTAACACCACAGACAAGAGTAACACCAAAATATATTTAATTTTTAAATGCACATAATGTTGAATGAAAATTTGTAGGGTTTTTTTTGCAAACCTTTGTTCATGCATGTGTATAGGCCCCTATCTGCCAATTGTTCATGCGGAAGTATAATTATTATTAAATAGTTAATTACAAATATGAGATCATGGAAATAATTTAGTCAGACTGTTTTACACAAAATTACAGGTTAAGTTACAGTAGTACACAAGTGAAGTATAATGTTCCGTTCATTTAATTTATTGTCTTTCATCTCCCAGGTTGTTACTGGCGGACAGTACGATGTTGATGCGTATCTAGAAGCTCCTGGACAACGCATGCTATACAAGGAACGAAAGAAGCAATATGACACATACACATGGACTACAGACATGAAAGGCGTCTATAAGTTTTGCTTCAGTAATGAATTCTCCACATTTGCTCACAAACTTGTGTATTTTGATTTCATGGTAGGAGATGAAGATCCATTACTTAGAGATATAGGTCAACATGCCACAGTCCTAACACAGGTTTGTTGTACTTTACTCAATTTAGTAAGATTTAAAAAAATCTCAGAAACATCCAGTTTCTCACTTTTGGTGAAAACTACATGATAGAATCTGGGGTAATTTAAGGGTGTATGACCCCGATTTCTGAAACGCGAGTCTGGGGAACTATAGATTGGCTCTGAAAAGGGGTCTAGAGAACTGAAGTGACCCTAAAATGGCCCTTGAGAACTAATTTTTTTGGGGTCAAAATAGATCATTTTCTTTAATTATTAATTATCGTTGTCCACAATGAAAAAATACTACCCCTAGAATTGAAATTTAAAAATTGGTTTATTAGCAGATTCAATGAAAAGTTTAAATTTCTTTTTTTATTTGCAGTGTATGTAGTAAAAACACTTTTACTTTTTTTACCACTTTTCTGACATTCACACTTATATAGAGTAGCCTCATACTAAGGTTGGGCCGATCCACCCTAGATCGGTAATTGCCAATTCCTGATTCAATTTTCAAATAATCGGCCCGATCCGATACCGATCCCGATTTTGTTATTAAGTTACTTTAGATTCTCAACGAAAAAAAAAGTGGTAAGTATCACTGGTACATTTTCCATGAATTTGATTAATGTAGTACTAGAAATTGAAATAATGATTAAGATTGACAATGAAAGGGCCAGAAATTTGCGGCTGCGCAGTACAGAATTACGATGGGGGAAAACCTGAGTTATTTATAGAAAGAGCTTGTCGTATTAATATGGAACTTTTTATAGGACATAAAATAAAAAAGAATACGGTTTTCAGCTTTCTGAAACTTCTTGTAATAATAATTGTAAGTAAAGTAGGTAACATTAAATTCCAACAAGGCAGAATGCTTGCATTTTAGACACGGTTTATGGAGATTTCCAGCTATATGTTGAAGCTGTTGTGGTATGTATAGATCGGTTGGCTGAATCGTGATTTTGGCCGATCCCGATTCGTCACCGATCACTGGGCAGATTTTGGATCGGCGGCCCATCTCTACCTCATACCCAAGGTCAACATGCAAAACAAAATTATAATTTTTGACCAAAGTTTACTCATTTTGGTACTTGACAGTTATTACTGAACATAGAGAGTGTAATTACCTGTAGATAAAATTCTGAACTTTTGTCTAATGCTCTTTCAAGATGTTGTGTGTGAACACTGTTTATTAAAAATATTGTATTGTTTTCTTTCAATACAGCTTGAAACATCAGCAGTAGCCATCCACGAAGGCCTTAAAGCAGTCATAGATTACCAGACACATCACAGATTACGAGAAGCACAAACCAGGATGCGAGCCGAGCACCTCAATACTAAAGTACAATGGTGGTCAATAGGCGAATTTCTTATTATTCTTGTCATTGGTGTATTTCAAGTTATCGTTCTTAGAAGTTTCTTTACAGAAAAGAGACCGATTAGCGGTAGGATATAGTAGTTTTATTATGGGTAGTGTAGGTTAGGTTTTTTAGCATTAAGTATTGTTTGGGCTGCCTTGAAATACAAACTTGTTGAAGTTGAAATAGTAAGGATAGTAAGAATGTTGATGATATGCTGTGTGATGGTGATGATGTACCTCAACAATGGGCTAGGAGTGGTGATGTATTTTCTAAAGAAGAAATGTTAACTATTGTTGAGCAGAAGCATTCAAGCTTTATTGGTTTGTGGAACAGTTGGACACAACAACATAGCCTGAATTTGCTTTTAAGTTAGAACCAAGGGATTTTTATAGGGGAACCGGTATTCTCCACCATTTTGATTTCGCCGCCATGTTAACCCTATGGGAAGGCGGCCATCTTGGATTGTGGCTCTAGGAGAGTGAGTTATTGTACCGCCAGCATTTTACAGCTCCGCGTGCTTCACTTGGAGAGTCTTCGCAATGGCATTAGCGGGGAAATTGGCGTACTTTGATCAGAGCAAGACGCAATACATGCTACTTGAAACGCAGACACGGTTTGCGTGTGAAACAAAACGCACACGCTGTATATGCGTGAAGTGGAGATTTACGCAATCTGCCTGTCGGATATCGGGCCAAACTTTGAATATAATCGGAGGTACAATAACTCTGCTCCATGAGCAACACAAGATGGTGAAGAATATCGGTTCCACTATAAAATTTCCTTGGTTAGAACATACAATTAAAAGTGTTTGAATCAAGCGCTTTTGTACCAACAGCAAAGTGAGATACAGTGTATCAAATTTGTTTGCATGATCAACTTCAATTTGAACACTTGAGTGCAAGTATAAGTTGAATATAATGCTTTAAGAAATGCCGGCAAACTTCCGTTTCCGAGAGAGCTCGATTTAGCTCTCCTGCTGCCCTTAAGGGGGACAGCACTTTACTCAATCTTGTTGCGTCATTTTGATTTTTTAGGATTTTTACATTTGGCCAATTTTTCGATTTTCATGCTAAATAAGGTCAAAAATTCACTTTTTTCCATTTTTGGTCATTTCTTTGGCATGAAATTCAAAAAATTGGTTGAAATCCTAAAAAATAAAAATGACGCAACATCTGAATGGGCGTTTTAAATAGAAATTCCTATTCTGAAGTCATTTTTTAAAAATGTGTTATTTTTTTAGCTTGGTTGGAAGTCAAATGGCCAAAAAATGTGTTTTTTGTGATTTTCTCAAAAAATGTGATGTTTGGTCAAAAATCAACATCACCATCATGTTCCTTGTGAAAATTCCTTTATTAACATGAAGCACTTTGTTAAAAAGTTATGGTTACAAAATAAACTTGCAAAAGTGTAAAATTGAGTAACGTGCTTTCCCCCCTTAAGTGGTCTATAGGAGTTTGATTAATTGAGCACCTTTCCAGACCTCTCAAAAGGTCTGTAGGTCTGTTTAGAGCCACAAGGTTGTATTAGTAACTGCATTTCAACAAGCCTGAGAATGAAAGGTGTATATAGACCTAACAGGTCTTTCCAGATGAATGATCTTGTGAACATGTGTTATTAGATCTTTAAATCACTGGCAGACTTTGACGCTTTTTGAGGGATTGTTGCCTTGCAAATACTGCCTTGGGGCTCGCAACCCTCCATATATAGAGTTCTGCTGAATTCAAATGGAAGTATCTGCATGGTTGACTTTGTGTTGTTATTTAACATTCATGAGCAATTATACATGGATAATGAAGATGTTTTCTATCTGGTCATTTGTATAGCATAGCAAATTCAGTTTGGTGGAACTCACAATTCTGATACGTATCTGAATTTGGATACCCATGTATCAAAATTCTGATATTCATATCAGAATTAAGATATGGAGTGGTATCCAAATTCTGATACGCCTGTCATTGGGCAGGTAACAAATCGATAGCGCAAGCTGGCAAGTACACGAAGAAAATCTTTCTTGTATCTACGATAAATGTATCTGTGAAAATGTCATTTCCATCTATGTTATTCCAGCGGAACAGCTTCGAAACATGTCCTGATCACAGAAAGTAAATAATTTGGCCACAACTTTTTGTTAGAATTAGATAATAATGTTATTGACTTTTGTACATACTGCTATGGTGCGCGGCATATTCAGCTAATCCTGTTTCAGCTGTTTTAAATCCAAATTCAGATATGGGTATCAGAATTTTGATACGGTGTATGTAAATACAGATACTTATCCGAATTGTGAGTACCCCTGAACTGAATTATTTATACAAACAAAATGGATAAACTTGGTTGTGACCTGTTATTGTTTGTGTTCCAACGTATGCTCGAGATGGTTTGCTATTTCTTGGTGGCCTGAGATTCATTATTATTTGTTTGGTCAATGTGGCAATAAAGTCAGTGAAACAAAGAGTTTCTTTCAACTTGCCAATAGAAATAACATACTTGCAATATGACAAGTGGCCAAAAGTCATGGAAAGGTCATGGAATTTTATTTTTCAGAGAAGGAAAAAAAATAATCAGAATGACAATAGCTGTCTGGTTAAAAATTATGGTAAGGGATAGACAGAATAACCCTTGATACATAACCCTGTTGTCTGAAAAAGGTTATGGATTTTTCATAATTTGGTCATGGAAAGTCTTGGAATTTAATTGTGCGGAAGGTGCAGGAACCCTGCTTAAGGTACCTTTAGATATGACGGGGCACATATGTGTATCTGCCCATTGGCCTAACAAATACTGGATGTCTAAATTTATTATTGTTAATACAGATGGTTTTATATTGTTGTAGTAAACAATTTTGTCTTTAGTTTTACAGTTATATGTGTGTTTGGGGGCAATGGGGTTATTTATGTTCATGGGGTTCAGAAGCAGGACAGGATTGGTTCGGAAAAAGAACGGGATTACATTTTATTTAGCTAGTGTTAATCTGGAAGAGATGTGTAGATGATATTCCTTGTGATTCTGATGCAGTACAACGTGAAAGATAGTCGTATCTGCATATACTGCCATTTGTCATAAATTTGGATTGCACACTGTATAAATCTCCAGGCTTGGGTCAGTGGCTCTTGAAATGGTTCTTCAGGTGACACCTTTGCCTGAAGAACCATTTCAAGAACCACTGACATAAGACAGTGCAATTTTGATAGATTTTTCACATTCTTGTGACAGTTAAGTGGTAAAATATATATAAACTGAGCCGGGGGGGGGGGGTAGCAAGTGCCCCCCTCTGCCCCCACTTCGTACGGCCCTGGTCCAGACTAAGATCATTTGAGTTTACACCATAAAGTTGCTTCACTATAAAATCAACAAGAAGTGTGCTATGGTGTTCTGTCTTCCTGCGGACAGTTGGAATGTTATCCGTGTTCTTTTTTATGACTACAATTTGTACCACTCATTTGAATGTGAAGAAAAAGTTTCTCCGCTATAGCTGAAGGGTTTTTTTTGTATTATATATCTTCAGCAAGTGGAAATATTAACAGCAAGGGGCAATATTGTACAGTTTCAAAGTTGAAACAGGGCAAAAAAACAACAAGAGCAACAACAATATGACTATTTTAGGACTTCTAGGCCATTTTTGTTTTAGCAAGGGAATCAAGACCTGCTAAAGAAGGCTTTCAAAGGTGTTTTTGGAGCACCAATACCATATGTCCGTACCATTGTAAAACTTTGCCTCGCTTGGGGACTGTTATACACATTTTTATTATAACTGGCCTTTTGGCCCGGGGAGGGGGGTGCTCGAAGAAGAAAGTGGTACGCATGCTTGTCAGGGCAACTCAAAATCGGACCTTTAATGTCGAAATCATGTACAGCAAATTCCAACCCTTAATGTCATAAAATATTCAAAATCATACCCCTAAATGTCATGATGTTGTAATACACTAAACTTGACCCCTAAATGTCGTAATGGATATTTGACCCATTAATGGCGTAACACACTGAAATGGACCCTTAACGGCGTAACAACTCACTATTTTCTGCCATAAAAACATGAATAATAACATTGGAAGTCTTTTCTGTAGTTATTTCTTGGAATTAATCTGGCGACAAAGTGAACCCAAAGTAGAAGATATCGTAAAAAAGACGTCCCTTAATGTCAAAAGTTACCCTGAAAAGGCACTCCCTTTTTCTAAAGATGTCTATTACACCAGTGGAACAAAATCCGACCCTTTTTTGATGTTTTTTCTGACAAGCTTGCCTACCACTTTTTCCTTGTGCAGCTCCCCTGGGCCATTTGGTTTGTTACTTCCAAGTTGGCAGGGTAGTTACATATATTACAAGTTTTTCAGTCATAGGAAATTTGCTTACAGTAGAAATGGTTGAGATGGAACTGTTGAGACAATTATTATATTGTGGCTGCTTTGAAGCAAATTAAAAACATGGTATAAAGATTAAAAAGATGGATTTATGATAAGTTTATGAGCCCATCTCTATTAAAAGAATGTGTTGACAAAAACCCTTCAACTTTGCTTTAGATTAACTTCAAGATGTATGGCAGTTTTAAGGTTGGGTTCATGTTTGATTTTTTAGTGGATTTATTTATGGTAAGATGTAATAAATTTTAAAATGATTTCAAATTTTAGCTTTATTGGCAAGATGCATGACAAGTCAACAATATTTTTAAAAAGGTGTGATGGTTGTTTTGGTCATGGGTTGATTTATGGGTTGATTTGACATTTTGAATTTTCATTTTTTTCAGTAATATTAATTCAGTTTTTGGGACGTGTGCATTTATTGATTTAACTTTAAGTTCTTTTTGAGATTTATAATCATATTTGTGGGCATTGTCATGGTTAACTTTACATATTATAACATTGTTCATATGATTTTTGCAGGCTTTAAATCAAAGAAGAATATACCCAAAATATGTATTGGTCAAGTTCTTCAAAGTAATATAAATTGTTGCCAAACTCATTTTTTGCTGACAATCTTCAACTTGCTGAGTATATGCACGTAAGAAAATCCTTCCAAACAGTATATGCATATATAGGGCAAAGCTTTTGTGAGATTTTGGCCCGAAATTATGCTCCTGGAGCAGCTGCTTCCAGAGCAGTATCTAATACATGCTCTGGGAGCATGTTTAAATGTTGTCTTGCAAAATTGCATTGATAAAGAAGTGAGTAACTAGATATATCTAATACTGCTCTGGGACCAGCTGCTCCAGGAGCATAATTTTGGGCCAAAATCACACAAAAAGCTAGGGCAAAAAGCTTCAAATGATGTTCTAGCCAGTAAGTGTCTAAATTATTATCAGATACCAAGGACACAACATTATGGTGTTGATAGTACATGTATAATGTATATGATACATACATTAATAAAATATTTTAGGAACATTAAATTATTTTATGGAAAACTCTGGAAGCAAAGTTTTAAGCATTAGTGCTGTAAAATGGGCCCAGTCTCACATTGATTGGTTTAGTTTATGTTTGAAAAAAAATATTGATTTTGTGACCTATCCTTTCAAAAATGTGAAAAACATTAACTTGAAAAACAGTGTTGACCAGAAAACTTGTGTCATTATCCAGAGTTAATGTAATACAAATGTGATTTGTAAAAAAACACATTGTTTGCCCCCAAAATGAACATAAGGCTGCGATCACATAGAACTATATTATTCGAGTATACGGTGCACGATTTTACTTGGGCATGTGTATAGATTCAATCGAACACATGGATTTGATGCTACCGGGTCACATAAGGGGGCACTATTTGAAAAAATGAATAGCTCACCGTGCCTTTATAACATATAGACATCAAGTAGCGTATAGCGAATACCGTATACTTCTATGTGATCGCAGCTTAATAGCAATACCCAGATTTAATGTGATAGAGTGTATCATGATTATTGCAAATGTTTTGTTATGTGCTATTAAGGCAAATGTTTATTTTATGTATTAACTGATATGATCATGCAAAATATATCAATTTTTTCATTGATATATGGTCTCATTTTTTAAGTTGGGACCCAATAAAAGGTGGTTTTGTTACATTTCTATCTAAAATATATATTCTTTTTAGTATATTTTTACTATGGGAACCAAAATGAGCTTGATTTGGGGCTCAATTGAAAGCTTGATTAATGGTCTTTCATTTCCAGAAGAATAAAAAAATAAATATATTCATCAGTAATAGCTACGATTCGATAAACATAATTAGCCAGGGGTGGTGGCGGAGGTAGAGGAGGAGGAGGTAGAGGAGGAATTGGAATCAAAGAGGAGGTAGAGGAGGATTTGAGGGCAAAGAAGTGGTACAAGAGGATGTTTTAGTTCAAGAAGGTGATTGAGGAAATGGTAATGAGGTCGTCGGGCATGGAGAAAGTTGAAATTAATTACATGTATATCATGAGAGAGATATATTGACAAGAGGGGGATTTGAAAACGAGGAGGTGGTAGAGAAGGATTAATTTGTTACAAAATTCAATTTTGTCTGACAGAGGATTGAATATAAGAGAGGGGTCGCTTCAGTTTTGGTAAAAGCCGGGAAATTATGTTCAGTCGAGTGTGATATTGATGATACATCAAAACAAATTATACTGCCTTATCAAGGCAAAAGGAAATTTTGCCCAGTATATTGATTATTTTGATGGCAACTTTATTGTTGTAGGGAAATTATACTTCCTTTGACTCTGGGAGTGAAACATGGACTGTATTAATGTGTTTATTTCTTGGTACCAATCAATGTTAATGAATAGCCATGGGTGTGCCATTTAGAAAAAGTTGCATATTTTGGTCACGCAATAATATAGTCTTGAGATTCATATAGTAGGCCTCTGATTTTCAAACCTGTATACAGGTGCAAGCATTTATTAAAATAGCTGTAATTTGTTGTATTTGTGGCAAATCATTTTCAAGGACTGACAATCTAAAGAGACACTTGAAAGTACATTCACAAGACCGTTGTTCATTTAAGTGATCTGTCTGTTGAAAAGAGTTTCATAGGCAGTTCAACTTGGAGAATACAATACACAAGACAAATCCTAAATTTGTGGAGCACAGAAATGTACTCTTACAAGGCATACTAACAGCCAACATTATGATCAATCTCACAAATGCAACGATTGTGTGAAATCCTTCCAACTGAAGTTTTCTCTGACACTGGAACTGTGTTAGGGTGCACGTGCGGAGAGCAATTCGCAAGGTTGGAGATCATTAAGCATGTTAAGCGTCAAAAAGGACTCTAACTATGTTCACACAAGACCCATTTTTAAATTTCTTGACACCCTGTATGTAATCGCTTTACTCAATTATAAATAACAAAGATGAGATCTATTTTTGTTTCATCAGGTTAACCAATGTTAAATATAGTGCTTATTTGTTAAATAATTTGTATGCACATGATACACTTTTACTAAATATAAACAGTACAATCTGGGAAAAAAACCTAAATTTTTAACATCCTGTATAATGTATGCAATGTTGATGATAAACTTTTTTTTTGGTATGTATGTATGGGCAATAGGCTAAACTCTGTGTTCAACACATCTACTTTTTATATACACGTCTTGTTTTTGTCTGGATGTCAAATAATTGACGACCATTTTAATGATATTTTTGTTTGTCCCACCCTGTATAACACTTAGCCACCCTGTACGCTTGACTTGATATTCACATTTGAAAATTGCTGATACTATAAGCTTTCAGGATATATACTTGTATGCACTTAAGATGCATATTTTTGAAATCCATAGGGTTTTGTATACGAAGAGACTATATTTCACTAAAACACACATGTAACGCGATTTGGTCCCAACTTAAAAAATGCGACCATATATGCATATGAATTTGTTTATGAGAAAATAGATGAGTTTTATACATGTATATTTTGGGGACAAAGTATAGATTATAACAGCTTCTTTCTGTTGTATACATGAAATGTAGTCTATGTACTAGTATATAGTACTAGCTTAGGGTGTCCTGTGTACCAGTTGTTATTGAGGAGGATATAGCATATATGTGATAACTCGCCCTGAAAAGGGGCACTTTGCGACAGAACTCTTTTCGAGAAACTGATGAAAATAGGCAGCAAGATATAAAGAAAATAATAAGAATTTCCAGCAGATTTTCTGTTGTAAAGTTTGATCACTTTGATCAATTTCAACAAGTAAGGTGTCATTTTAAAGTTTAGAAAATTCTGTAACAGATGACATGATAAAATCAAAATTGATATCATCTGCAAAGTCCCCCCCCCCTTTCGGGGTGAGCCATCACATATAAAGGGAGCAGGGGTCAATGCAGCAGTAGTTCCCTCGCTTTGCACCAATGAGGTCCTGGGTTCGATTCCCGGCTCGGCAATTTATGTGCATTTTCAGTGCATACTCGCTTCCGCAATTTTTCTCTGGGTTCTCTTGTCTTCTTCCTGCATTCAAAAACTGAATTTAAAAACATCAGTTTGAAGATAAGCTTCCATTAGCTTACTTAGTAACTGCATTCTTTTGCCGCGGCGGGACACATATTCTCATGGCACAGCTAATTTGTTATCTAGTGACAGTAGCAGTTTGTTATCCAGTGGGAGTGGCAGGGTTGGGGAGGGGAGACGGTGACATTTACCACAAGTCTTACCCCACCCCTATTGCCAATCTGACCTCCCCCCCCCCCCCCCCCCTCCTAAAATAGGAACCTACTTCTTTAAGTACAA
>JXSR01S026723.1:2636-18810 GCA_000969725.1 Ophiothrix spiculata | reverse complement strand
AAATTAATATTAATGAGCACATTTTGCCAGTTTTCCTCATTAACTTTATCAATATATTGGCAAAAACAATAGAATACAAAGAAACTTTACACAGCGCTATCTCAAAAACCGTTTGTCCGATTTGGCTCAAATTTTGGAATTTAGATTCTTTTGCTTAGCTCTTTGTAACAGGTCTATTTTTATCTCAGTCAGAGCAACTTCATTTTGCCTTTAATACCACCTTAACCAGATGGTATACAGAAATGTTGTTTACACAATTGTTGTGACCTGGTAAAGCCATTCATAAGGTGTAAGCTATTTTAAATATTTTCAACCAAATTATATAATCTTTTACGTTAAACTTGTACATACTCTCCAATCATTAACTCTAACTCTAAACCAAAACCTTATCCCTAACTTGTACCAAATAAGGAGTAATCTGAACACCGGGTGAATGGTGATGATTGCCTGTTATTCCTGAAAAAAAAAAACAGCTGCCACTCAGTGCAAATCACCACTTTGCACCAAAAAATGTCAAATTTCACAAAAGGGCAAGGATTATAAGAGGGTATTTTCCCTTTCATTTATTTCCTTATAATCAGTTACTAGGCCTATAAAAAAAAATTGGTTATTAACAACACTTCGTAACAGAGTCAACCAGATGGTATAAAGAAATGTTGCTTACACAATTGTGTTGTAAGTTGGTAAAGAATTGCAATTTTCTCCAATATTCCTCAAAATCATGGAAAATCAAGTTGAAGGTTATATTACTATAAACATGTTCTATTGATTCAAGTAAAAAAATATGCAAGTAAAAAATTAGTGGGAGAATCTAGGCCAGTCCCTTTAAGACCCTTTTTAATGCTTTTCCTATATACTTCTGTATTCCAGAGGCGATCGAAGGGCCAAATAAAAGTATAGTTCGCGGGCCGGATTTGGCCCGCGGGCCGCTATTTGAGAAGGCCTGACATAAGCATACCGGTGCAAGTAACAACTAGATGAACTTTTGTCTGAAGACCTCGAACCTTGGTCACGTCAAGAGTTGCCAGAGAGGGAGTTCCACCAGATAATTGTTCTTGGAAACAATTACTTCTTGTAGATTGCGCGGATTCACATTGGTGCATGGCACCAAGTATTTCTTGTCTTTACATGCGTTATGCTAGGTAAATCTGTGATACCTTCAAATAGTTTCTGACTATGCAATAAAGCCCAGAAATTTACATGAAAAGATTGTAAGGCTTTTACTGGGACTCCAACATTTTGCAAAAAAACTGAAATTCCATCAATGAGAAGCCTGCCTTGCTGTAAATTGAACTTGGTCCTGATACTATAGCTAGTAAGGTTAGATCAAACAACCAAGACACCACACTAAATTGTACAGTTCTTTTCATACAATGAAAACAGTCAACTCTCTTTTTAAAGACCTTTCTTATTTAAATTCATTTTATAATCTTAAGCTATAATTTATATAAGCAACATGTTATATAAGGCAGTTCTAATGTTACAATTAATTACTTGTTGCATAAAAAGTTTACAATTTCCAAGTAAATCTTTTTAAAGACCAATTTTTTATGATAAAAATATGTGCAAATCAGAAAGGAATGTTGATCTTGCTGTAACGATATCTTGTTTGGCAGGATATAGAGCTGCTATGAAGCCGGCTTTACCAGTAACATGTATTGATCTGATATTGAGTACTTAAGTTGAGCTAGAATTGCCTGTACATAACATAGGGATCTGTAAGTGTTGGAGTGGGTACATGCCTGTGTGAATATAGCTTCTGGAAGGCTCTGTAAAGAGATGATATCGTGTGTATCCCATCATGCATTGCTTCATATGGGATTGTTTGTATGGGAGGTCATGTGAGAAGTTAGTTATAAAACATGCTCAAAATGCATGATTACAACAATTAAAGGGGCAATTCATGATCCACTTTTCACCCTCAAGGTCACCTCTATCAAAACCGAGTTTTTTAGCTTGTAAGAATCGTCAACTGGTATATGTTACGATCCCCAAACCATTCTTACATATGTGCTTGGATTTTCGAGAAAAGTGAGAAAATGTGTCATTTTCTAATTATTGTCGGGGCCCCGACAGTAATTACAACACAGTAGCCTATGGGGATTTTCAAAATGCTGAAAAGCTTGTAACTTGGAAACGAATGGTTGGAATCAAGTGAGATTTTCGGTATATATTTATGATGTGCTTTTCTTCTTTTTTAGCTAGAAAACAGGCGAGGTTTTTGTCACATCAAAATCATGAATTGCACCTTTAACTTTGATTTATGGGCATTTTATCATTAACTACTCATATGATTTTGTATACAAACGATTCCATAGGAAGCAATGCATGATGGGATACTCACAATATCTCCTTCTAGAAGGCTGTGTATACTCAGAGTTAGTCATTTCTCCTATGTCAGTCTCCACTAGTTGGAACAGAATTATTTGATCATAAACTGTCATATTTCTTGTGAATTACATAAAATCGGAATTTAAAGACCCATTATGGACTGCCATATTTATTGTACTGAGATATACAGTGGATTAGTAAAGGATTATCATGGATTATAAGTGGATGATCTTAGCTGTGATTTATGGTAGAAATATGGGATATTTTGCTTGATTTAGCCTTTGGATTGAGGAGGTGATTGAGAAGCAATCTTGAAGGAAATGGGTGGGTTTCTTATAAGCTTGGTAGAAAATGTTGCAGTTTGTTCATCGGTGAAAAGTATTTGAGCTAGATCTAAATGTGTTGTTTTCACTTGATAATAATTATATGGCTTGGCTGATCACTATAATGATTATTATACAAATGTTTATTGCAAATAAATATTGTGATGGTGCAAAATATCTGTCCAATGTGATTGGAGACCATGGGTTGTCTGTTTAGCCCCAGAAAAAGTCTAATTACAATCTTTGCATGTAATTTTCTTGGCTTTACCATATAGTCATATTGTGGGACAAGCATGGTCTAGTGGATAAAGCCCCCAACTCTAATCCCCGGGCATTGAGCATCGTGGGTTCAAATCTGGTGGTTGGCTTGTGTAGTGTCCTTGAGCAAGATACTTAACCCTCATGTGCTTCTTCTCGAACCAGGTGTCAAATGGGTACCGGCATTGCTGGGAAGGTAACAGGCTCGCGGTATAGGAGTTGTGGTAATGGAATCTGGCTCAATCGCTTTAAATACAGGCCTTTCAATCACCGGATATTGACCGTGGTGGGTTCAAATCTGGTGGTTGGCTTGTGTACTGTCCTTGAGCAAGATACTTAACCCTCATGTGCTCCTCTCCACCCATGTGTCAAGTGGGTATCGGCATTGCTGGGAAGGTAACAGGCTCGCAGTCTGACGATCCCCTCACCGCAAATATAACAAAATGGTGGAATCTGGCCCAATCGCTTTGAAAGAGAGATGGGCACTCAGACCTTGTATATACAGGCCTTTTAATCACCGGACATTGAATGTGGTGGCCGGGTTTGAATCTGGTGGGGAGTGTGTGTAGTGTCCTTGAGCAAGATACTTACCTTCATGTGGTCCTCTCCACCAAGGTGGCAAGTGGGTACCGGCATTCTTCAATGCTGGAAAGGCAACAGACTCGCGGTGTTAGGAGTAGTGGAGATTCCCTCACCGCAAATATAACATTAAGTTCAGTCTGGCCTAATTGCTTAAAAAGCGAGATGGACCTGTGTAAATACAGACCGTCCTCCTTTACCTTTATACATAAAATATTTAAAAGTGTCATAATATAACAACAATTAACTTTGATTTACGGACATTTCATCACTAACTACTTGCATAATTAATTTTGTGTACAAACAAACCTGTAGGAAGCAATGCATGATGGGATACACACAATCCCATAGGAAGCAATGAATGATGGGATACACACAATATCTTCTCTTTCTACACCTTGTATGAATCCTAGATACTTGAATCAAAACACAAACTAGTTGACAAATCAAAACAAAACTAGCGACAGAAGATGAAACTGGATTGATTGATTCACTGTTATCACCGCCAAACCATCCTCTACCACCTACAAATTAAGCGCATTCTTCTGAGGATTTTGAAAAGTTCATACCTCCCTACAGCCGCCATTATCCAAGATTCCCAACCAAATTCTTATCATTGGCAAAATGTTCCATCAGCTGTTGAAGCAAAACATAAAATGTGATGGAAAACAGACAGTGGATGATATTTGAATGATTGATTGATTCTTTTCAATGTTCCCAATTCATCTTCCTAGAAATTGGTGTTTTATGAGTCGGTAAAACTCAATGCTGGGGTTGCCAACTAATGTTCCGTACTAATGCTAAAGGGTCTTACAGAAAGAATAGTCGGCTAAACTATGGTTGAGCTGGCAAGCAACAGCGAGAAAAAGCCTACACGAAGTGGTATCGAATTATTTTAGTGGATAGTGTTGATACAGTGCCAATCAAAAACTTCCATATTGTGGAACTTGACCATGCAACTTCAACTTCAACTGCAATAGTTCAAAAAATCTATGATCTTTGCAAATCCCAGATAAAAGTGCAAATTGTCGCTTGTGCATGTATTCTCTGATGCAACATTACAGAAGTACAGAAGGTGTCTTAGAAATGCTTTGGCAGAGACAGATGTTCCATTTGAAATTTGCCGGGGCTCTGTCAAAAGCTCTCCTGAGGTTCTTTAAGGGAGTAATTGGAGGAGCTATCTGGAAATTTAGATGTAAATACCATTACAAGGTGTTCTATCAATTTAGCTCTCATAAAGTATTTATAAGAGGGGAGCAGGGTGGCTCAAGAGAGCTCACTCCCCTCAAACGGAAGTCCCTGATGTTGCGTTTTTAACAGTCAATGTTTTATTTATCCTGACGACGCATTGTAAAATCGCCACAAGAACTATACAAAAAATAAAAAGTATACCTAACAAGGCAGCTAGGTACTGTTTAGTACTATTATAATTGATTTTAAAAGCCACTCTGGCAATTTGTAATGAATGGCTCCCTTATCTTTCAAAGTATTTTCTCGCCACACCTTTGTCAGCAATAGCCATCTCTTAGCTCAACATCACTTTTGAAAGTGTGTCAAATTCTCAGTGGCAAAAATCAGCCATTGCACCAAAAGTGTAAAAGTGATGGAAAAACAAGAGAGAAGATGAAAGTTGGCTGATTGATTGACTTTTTCAATAGTGTACAATCCTACAAATTATGTCTACCTTAATATTTCTGTAAAGCTCATATTTATATCCCATATTCAGGGTGTTGAGTCTGTGAACCTAGTTTAGAGAATTAACCCTGAAATGAGATAGCTTAACCCTCAAAGAGCCGGGCTTTTTCGACCCATCTCACAGCCGGGGGGGCGGATTCCGCCCCCCCCCTTCTGATCTCGGAAACCGATTGACGAAACATCACGTGTAGGGTACTGGTGGATAGCTATGACCCTCACGAGTCCATTGGTACCAAAAAAATTGAAATCGGACCTTGTATGACGTCACAGTGACGTCATAAGTGACGTCGCGTCAAAAACGCGAAAATCACCAAAAATCGCCAAAATCGTCGTTTTTCGGAATTTTTTCGAGCAAAAGTTGCAATTTTTATCAATAATGTGTGGCAAAGTATACTTAGGCATGTTCTTACTCTAAATAAATCAAATAAATACAATAAAACATAGTGGAAGTGTATCCTAACAAGGACTAAAGAACAAAAAACACGATTTGTATGTAATTTGCATTAAAAATCAGTTTTTGGTCAGTTTTTCGGTTGACCCAGCTTGCCATTACGGAACGCAACTTCCTAACCCTAGGTCCGATTTTCACAAAAATGGTCTTAAAATAAGCGCAAGGCTTTAAGGAAAAAAGTCAAGAAGTTTCAGTGCGAAAAAATAACAACCGGCGGAGGTATAAAAAAAATTCCGGAGGGGGGGGCGGATTCCGCCCCCCCCCCCCGGCTCTTTTAGGGTTAACCCTAACCCGATTAGAACTTGCTAATGCTCACTGTTAAAAATCACAAATATAAGCCAAATGAAGTCAAGTGGGTTACATATGACTCAATAATGGCCTGTTAATGGTATGCCTCACTTGGCGTGTGTGTGTATGGTCCTGGGTTTGAATCCCAATGACAATTTTTTTTCTCCTATGCCGTATTTGGCAGTACTGGTATTTTGACTTAAGTTAGGGGCTGCTTCAAAACTGCGGTTGCCTGTTGATTCTGGTCGGTTCAACCGGAATAAACAATAGCCAACCACCCAGAACCGGCAGACAACCTCTATTTGAGTTTTGAAGCGGCCCCTTAGAAAACGGAACAACTCTCAAATCAGGGTTAGGGTTAACAACAATGCTTTGATAAGGATTGCACTAACCCTAACCAAACAGGAACTCATTGAAGCTTGCTGTTTTATTCACAAAATTAAGCCCAAGATAGCAGTGGCGTAGCAAGAGGTGTGGGAGTGCATGCGCACCCCCCCCCCCCAATATTTCATTTGTGGGTAGAAAGATGTCATCTACTGGTAAATCTGTACCACTGTTGGAAATTTGAAGCCGAAGAGAAGTTTTTGAACAACGTCAGTTTTGAGTAAAATTAAACCAATTTGTTGAAAAACTGCAAAAATCGACGCAAAATTGACTTTAATGTAAAAAAAGTAGCCTGTGTGCTTGTGGGACTCGTTTTTTTTTTCCTTTTCAGATTTCAAAAGCTACATTGAAAGAATGTAAGTCATCCTTTTGAGTCTCATATATCAGTTGTTGGTCTGCAAAAAACAAATACTCAAAACTGACGTTGTTCAAAAACTTCTCTTCGACTTCAAATTTCTGACAGTGGTACAGATTTAGTTTTTGAAATCTGGCTATGCCACTGCAATATAGTGGAACAGTTTTAAATAATTTGTATTAAATGATGTTTCTTTTTTTTTTCTTGTTGCAGGCCGTGGTCCTCTTCCCTTCCTGTTAGGGAACACCAGTCATGGGAAAGGACCCCCTCTGTAAGTACAACGTAAACACAAATCCAGTGTGGAGGGCCCAATTGTTTGTAAATGCAACCCTAACCCTGAATATTTGTTTTGGTCCTCCTCCCTTCCTGTTAGGGAACACCAGTCATGGGAAAGGACCCCCTCTGTAAGTACAACGTAAACACAAATCCAGGGTGGAGGGCCCAATTGATTGTAAATGTAACCCTAACCCTGTATATTCGTTTTGGTCCTCTTCCCTTCCTGTTAGGGAACACCAGTCATGGGAAAGGACCCCCTCTGTAAGTACAATGTAAACACAAATACAGGGTGGAGGGCCCAATTGTTTGTAAATGCAACCCTAACCCTGTATATATGTTTTGGTCCTCCTCCCTTCCTGTTAGGGAACACCAGTCATGGGAAAGGACCCCCTCTGTAAGCAAATAAATAAGTACTTACTATAGAAATTGTTCACACAAAGACAGTGTGGAGGACCAAATTGTTTGTAAATGTAACCCTAACCCTGTATATTTGTTTTGGTCCTCCCTGTTAGGGAACACCAGTCAATTTACTCAAATTGGGTGCTTTTTGCGTATTTTCCCATAAAGCATCAAATTTATGCTTTCATCTGAGACAAAAACGACCCGATTGCTATACCAAAGTCTGTGAAAGTCCACCCCAAAAGGCAGGCAAAGTCTATGAAGGCAGGCACATAGGCTATATGTATACATTGTCAATGTAGGTAACCCCCCCCCCCCCCTGGGTTGTGGAGGCATTGAGCATCTTAAGCTAACTAGGCACATAAGTGTTCCTTTAATGTTGGTCACTAGATAGCTCAATATTACAATCTCGAGTCTCTGGTCAGATTTTTTTGCCCCCAGCTCTTTCTTGGGTCGGTTTACCAAATGAATTTTACCAATGTATTGATGTACTGCGGAATGTTATGATATCAAATATGGGTTTGAACTGTGTGCCAGGCATATTTCTTATTGGATTTTACAATTCCAAAAGGCATGCTGATAGGCATATCTGTATAGAGTGGACTTGGGCTATATGGAACATGTGAAACATGTGAAACATGTGAAACATTGATAGGGTGGACAGGGGCTACTTTGTACATATGGTCAGGTGAACTATTAAAACATGGGGTATGGTGAAACATTGATAGGGTGGATTGTGGCTACTTTTGTAAGATTGATAGGGTGGACTGGGCTATTTGGAACATGTGGTAAGATGAAACTTAAAGATGGCCTACTGATGTATGTATCGTTTTGGAGGTGAACTGTCCCAAGACTCACCTTTTTCACCTTTTTGTCTCTTTCTGAAGAGGCTAGCAACAGGAAATTCCTTATAAATGTGAAGTGCACCGAGGATTTGTAATCCATAGTGCACTATATAAACGCTGTTTTTATTATTTTTATTATATTATTATGGTCAGTTAGGTTTAAGTTTTGTATGAAGAGAAGGATGAAAGTAGAATTTCAGATATGCAAACATCAAGTTTTGAGAACATGGCAAAATCTTGTGCAAATCTTCAAAGTTTGCATTGAGCTTACAAGAATTGAGGTAAGAAGACCCACTTAAAAGTGGGTCTTCTTACCTCAATTCTTGTCAGAGATGTCCTTTTAAACTAAGGAGGGTGGGTTCGCTAGCAGTAGAATTGCCACTTTCATTTTGATCCCCAGTTAAGCCAGTAGGGGGACTCTATCAAGATTTCGTTTTGCAGTAGCAAAGTGGTTTGGTTAACGCTTAACAAAATTGAGATAGGTACCACCACTATTTAAGGAAATTGGTTTGAACTGTGTCAGTTGGTTTTCATGGTATGTCACTTGTCAAAATGTTCATTTCAGTTTTATGAATCAGGCTGATAGTTTGTTCACTTTTCTAGATCTTTCAAAGTATCATGTTAAGTGAAGGAAGGGTAAAAATAGAAGCTAAAGGCATAAGCCATGATTCATTTCGGTATGAAACTTCATGAAAACTGTTTGAATTTAGGAAAGGCATGATATAATCAGAACAAACAATCAAAATCATATCATTTGCTCTAAAAACAGAATTTTCAGCCAAATTCATTTCTTTCATTTTTGTCAGCAGTGTGCTAGAATTTTCCTAAAGTTTTATTTTTCCAAATGCAAGAATGTTGATATAAAAGTGTTTAAATTCTTTAGGAAGGTTAAACATGATACTTGAAAACTTATCTTTTCACTCAAATATATTAGTAGTAGAAATAGACATTAAATTTTGAGATTTTAGTAATTTCATTCTAGAACTCTATCACTGAATTTTAACTTCTCCAGAGAAGTAAAAATTAAAAGCACAAATATCTGTTTCACGATAAATGTTCAAATTGGATAGTAATTAGTAGTTGGAAGAACTGTCTAAAAATGCAATAAAATCAATAAGGCCCAAACCATAGTCGGCCCTAGAAAAAAAAATTCCTACCAAACATTTGGACGTGACGTCAAAATGACGAGTGACTCCAAATAAAATAACTTCAAAACCGAGTTGAGACCAAATAAAACTTCGCGCTAGATTGCACATGTTATTGAATTGCCATATACATTGGACCAAATGTTTGTTACCCGTTCATAATTTAAATTCGATGCCAAATATTTGGTGATGTCACAACCAAATGTTTGGTAGGAAACATTTTGTTTCGACTATGGTTCGGCCTTAAGCATTGGAGAACGTTAGCTTCACTTTGGTGATCATGGCTAATGTCTTTAAGATAAGTATGACACTTGAACATGTAGACAAGCAAAGCAACACAGGCAAAAAGAAAATTTATAAAGTCTCATTGATTTTGAAAATGAACATAGTGTGTAACAATGCTGTAGATGAATGCCTTATTGTCTTGGTAATTTGCGGGGGATGTACGCCAGGAAATTCCTGTCTACATGGCTGCAAACATCTTGAAGTCAGTCTTTCTTACAACTTTTTGTTATTCTGAAACAAAGTTCTAGGATGCTGTGTAATATAACAATACCGGGGGTGGCAATGGCTATGTGTAATGGGCATCACATGAAGTTAGTCTCAAAAAGAATCTTTTACAAGCCCTGGACTGCAGTAGCTGTTCAATTTAGTTAGGCGTTATGTTCAAACACGTTTACTAATTTCTAGCACAATACGCAAGCTGGCCAAAATGATAGGGCAACTTTGTAAGTTTTTTGCCGACTTTTTTGTCTCAATTGTTTTGCCATCAGTTTTACCTTTCTGCCAGAAGACAATTTGTAATTTTGAATAATTTCACCCCAAAGTCTTTATATTAGCAATTTTTAGTTATTGGATGTTTTACACCTACCCTAAAAAATCTCTATGCTCCCCATTTCTTACTTTGCTAAAATTACCCCAGGGAGTCTTTCATCCCTGCGAAATGCAGCCACCTTAATTTTGTTTATAGGTGATACATACTTTTGAGTTATTAAACAGTACCCCTAGACTATAAGCAGAACACTTTATTAGTTTGATCATTGCCCTTTACAGAAATACTTTATAGTCTCTATTAAATCTTTCTTTTGGTGGATCAAGCAGGTTGGTTCAAAATATGGGTGTATTCAGACCTGGCAGATTCCTTAGTGCGATGGGCTGCCTGATAGATAAAAATAGGGTGATTTTTTGTACAATCTTTGTGCTTCCCTGTGCACATTCCTAATAGGTGTACCATTTGATATCCAGAGAGGGCATGGCAGTTTGGGTCAGAATATTTTTAGACCACTGATGGTGGCTTTTTATTTTTTTGTTTTTGTTTATTTGTTGCCATGGCAAAGTTGTTTTTTTTCGACCAAGTATACTTAAGGTAGACACTTCAGGTAATTTTTAAATTATGAATCAAATTGCTTCAAATGAATTTTAAATAAAAGCAGGTGATCTAAAGAATCCAAACTCGTTTGAATTTTTCAAATCCGACCTTCCGTTGCAAAGTTATGAAGGTTTTTGTCAACTAATTTTGGAGACCGCAGGATAGGGGATAAATCTTTTAGTTTCTTTATTTTCGCCAAGCAAGGTCACGGCACCAATCCAGTTACACCTCTTGTCAATACACAGAGTAATTTGGTCAATATTTTAATTGTCTGAATGTATATTACACACACAACAGGTGTTATTTTGCAGCTTTTTGCGCCCACACATGCGCGGGATGTTTAAAGATGATTAGTTCCGCATGATAAAGAGCTGATCAAAATTGCTTTAGGCGGAAGAACAGGCGCAGAAATTACACCCAAACAGTCATTATTTTTGCCGCTTGTTGTTTATTTACATTTGATTTAACAGATATATTTAAGAAAAATCTTGAGTGTGCATGGATGTCCACATAACTTGTACTCCACTGAAATTCTCTTTTCTTCACTTCCAAAAAAATTGGCAAACCTTTGTAAAATCAATAACTCTGCAACCACAAATCAGAATTTTTTAGTACAAATAAGTGGCTGTGCATGGACAAAATCATCTTCCTGATAACATATTCTTAAATAAAAAATGGTCTATCATATTGCGCGGAACTCAGAAAAACATCTGAAAACGCAGGTGAAAACGTATCTAGAAACACTTTATGTCAGTATCAAAACAAAACTATCAAGCCCACTTAAAGTCATGCCTGCTTGAATATGAACTATGCGTCAATGTTTTTGTGTGTAAGCGGTGTGAAAAATCAACGGTCTCCTGCCAAGTAATGGGTAAATGAAGTATCTACTTAGGTCCCATGCAAAATTTTAGATTTAGGGTTAGGTTATTTTTTTTTCTCTTTTGAATTTTCTTCTTTTCTTCCGATGTTTAGGGTTACAGTTAGGGCCGGGTCATGGTTAGTGAGTTAGGTTTGGGTCATAGTTAGTGAGTTGGGGTCGGGTCATGGGTGAAGTCTTAATGGGACCTTAAGTATACCTCAGGGCTTCGAAATCAGCGGTAACACGGCCGCGCCGTTCCAAGAAAAAAATCAGTAAGCTTAAACAAAAATAATATAAAGTGAAATATTAACAATAAAAATTACGTGAATTTCTGACGACAGGTGATTTTTTCTGGCTATATTGAATGATGAAATACAAATAAATGATCCTAATGTATTTTTGGGGTGAATGTCAAAATACTGTCAAAACAAGCGAGTTTTTAAAGCAATCCGTACATTTTTTCATAAATCTCACAGAAAATTCTCATCAACACAATAAAATTTCCCAGAAAGGTTTATTTTTTCTATACCCTGGTATACCTTTTCCTTTTCTATTTCATTTTTAACCTTGTTCTCTGTCCTGAAGTAGGGGCCCAAGTTTTTTACTCCTTATCTGTGGGTGAAGGTTTTAAAAATCTTTTTCTTGACGTCTTGGAAAAGAACTTTGTCACAAGGATTCAATTAGGTATTCAAACACGCTACAGAGTTGTTCATCGCCAATCAAC
The DNA here is from genome assembly GCA_000969725.1 of Ophiothrix spiculata. Lineage (NCBI taxonomy): Eukaryota > Metazoa > Echinodermata > Ophiuroidea > Amphilepidida > Ophiotrichidae > Ophiothrix > Ophiothrix spiculata. Next base: position 6,529 of record JXSR01S026723.1, on the reverse strand, counting down.
AACGATGCATCCATGCGTCCGCGTATTTGGAAAGAAATTATTGAATTCTGCTAGAGTTTAGGGAATTTAACCTTCATGGCCGTACCAACTAATACTGGTTACCGGTTAAGTAATTCTAGCCAAACCTGGCAGATTGCTGCTATACGTCCTGCTTCTCTGTCCAATTGTGACAACGAACCTTTGTTTTGCTTTATGGCCATGTGTATGTATCCTTGTGTACCTGTGATCTGCAGCTCAGAAAATGAGCACTGTCAATTCTCTTTGCTGCAGGTCACAGGACGGAATCTGCTGTACACAAGGCCACTGATATCACCACTAAGCATATACAAAATTAATTTGTCTGTTTGGCATGTCAAAATTGGGAACAATGAGACACAGAACTAGGGAACATGCCACAAGGGAACATATAGCCTTTGGATACAAGGCCTTCAGTATCTAGTGAATGAAGGACAGTTGAGGGGAAACCATTTAAGCAAGTTTGGATGACTTAGTGGTACAAAGAACCACTGTGGTAGCAATGAGAAGATATCAGGACCTTTTCTTCATGCCTTGCTTCCAGGTATTTTTGTATGGGTTGCAATGAGAGGGTTTAGTGATAAACCATTGAACAATCAGCAGACCTCATCCAAAATTTGCATTTCAAATGTTTCATTACTATTAAGCCTCTCAACCCATACAACAATCCTATTAGAAGCAAGGCATGATGGGAAGGTCCCGATATCTTTTTTTAGAGGTAACCATTGTAAATAGTCATAATACAAATGACTTTTTACAATGTAAACCTTTGACTTATTGCATCACCTAATTCGCCTATTTCTGTCAAATTGAAACTTAGAGACGAAGTTACACACACTAGATAGATAGCACCAAACATGTATCTGCCGACAATAAGTTGGTCTTCTCCCTTCAAGAAATAAGTTAATGAAGAGCCTTGTACAGATTGCTAAGTGCCCCTCAGAGAAATGTCATTTCTCGCATTTAACCTGATTTGTTCTTAAATTGGCGCGCAATTTATGTCGTTCAATAGACATGGACATTAAGATAATCATTTTATTCCGGGCAATGTCAACAAATAGAACGAGTCATGTCGAGTTGTATTAAGCTTAACGCGGTCGATTGGGGACTGGTTACCATGGTTACGCATGTTTTTGTGTTTGTAGTCTGCTTGGATGACCATTAGCGGTGATTAGTGGATGACAACAATTTGATAGCATGTTTGGGATCTGTGCACATTTTGTTATTGTGTAACGTAAATAAGAGGAGGCCACTAGACAAAAAACAAAAAGATGCATTGACCTGGTCTGCAATGACTTCTTCACGTTGATCTATTTCTAGCAGGGGTTAATTTAGAAAATGAAATTTGCATGCCCAACTTGCACATTTTTCTCATGTCTCTTTAGAAGTAGGATGTGAGAAATGGAGTATTCTGAATCAGATTTTGGTCCCGGAAGAGATATTGCCTTACACACATTGAGCCTTGGTTCAACTAATCAATTGTGAGTTCACTTCCTAGAGAGGAAAGATCTGAAACTTTGCTATGGGACTGCTTCAAAACTCAACCGACAGTTGCCTGCCAGTTGTAGTCTGTTTTGGGCGGTTGGTTATTGTTTATTCCAGTTGAACCATCCAGAACTGGCAGGCAACCGCTGGCTGAGTTTTGAAGCGACTCCTAAGTGGTTTATCTATATGAATGGGAGCTATTTATTGTCAAAAACTCTGGATCTTCCACTCTTTGTGCAAACTTGAAAGTTAATCGTTGAAAAGAAGCTTTAAGATTGGATAGGTCCAACTATTTGTGAACAAGACTGGACATAGCTTTATTCACCTATCATCAACCACTGATGCTAAGACATACTTTTAAGTTAATGATACCTGAAATGGGCCTGATAGATAAAAACAAAATGTTGTTGTCATTATCAGCTCACATGCGATTCATGAGTCAGTTTGATAAGGATGGGCCGATTCGAATCGGGCTTATCTGAAATCGGCCAATTGTAGTATGAGTTGAAACTATTTGCGGACAAGACTGGACATAGCTTTATTCCCCTATCATCAACCACTGATGTTAAGACATACTTAAGTTAATGATACATGAAATGTGTTTGATAGACGCAAACAAAATGTTGTTGTCATTATCAGCTCACATGCTATTCATGAGTCATTTTGTAACAAGTTTGACAGCTTGAAGATTGTAACAAGCTGTACTTAAATTTCCTTTAAAAACGATGTATTGATAAAGTGAATTTATGAGTGTATTCCACCATACTTCACAAAAGGCATTTGCCTTCGTGCAGTGCTTCCTATGAAATTGTCTAGGAAATTTTAAGAAATTAGGCTCATTTTATTACCAACTATATGATTATGTTCCTATGCGCTGCAGAAGTGTCATATCATAATTTATGCAAGTCACTCGTTGCGAAGGAAGCTTTGAGCTACTGGTTCCAAACTAAAATGATTACCATTTACATGTTAATTATATGAGGGAATAAATTTTATTGTCCTGAATCATAGGAAAATATCAGCTTTCATTAAAAATCCAAAACCCCTGAAAACTAGCAGTTTTTTAAATGTAGTCGCATTGGAAATGGGCATATTATGACAATTTTAACATGTTTAATAGACATTTTTTAGGTATTTTGACATGCCATCTTTTGAAGAATTGTAACCATACCTCTAGGTGTTGTATGAATTTGAAACAAGTGTCATTTTAAAGCTGAAGATGTGTTGTTTTTGAATTGAAACAAAACAAATTTTACATCAAATCATTGTTGTTTAAGATTGTACAGAAATAGATATTGGACTGGCATACTAAGCTAAGCTTGCATGTGATTGTATAAAAAAAACCAAACCCAAGCTGGAGTTGCATTTTTACAAACTCAATGCAAAAGAAATATGGCCATTATACAAAGTCTTACTTCTAATATATCTTGAAATCTTGTTAGCACTTTGAGTTGCTATTTTGAGAATATACACTCTGTGTATGATTGTATCCCCACAAGTCAAATCTGAATCCTGCCCTCACACATCCACACAGGTTACTGGTGGTTTCTATACAATGTTGTTTCATCTGCTCCATAACAAAGTTACAACTAGGGTAATTTCATATTTATGTGTCATCTTGTGTATAGGGTAGTTTGGGGTTGGGTAGGACACAGGTTAACTATGGTATTGATGATGTTGTTTCATCTGCTAGATAACAAAGTTAAAGCTAGAGTAATTTCATATTTACGCGTCATCTTGTGTATAGGGTAGTTTGGGGTTAGGTAGGACATGTGGACTGTTACGTAATATATATATTTTTTATATGATGTTGTTTCTTCTGCTCGGTAACAGAGTTACAACTAGGGTAATTTCATATTTACGTGTCATCTTGTGTATAGGGTAATTTGGGGTTAGGTTGGGCACAGATTAAGTGTGGTTTCTACATTTCATTTCATTTCATCTGCATCTTATGTATAAGATAGTTTGGGGTTAGTTAGAAAATAAGTTAACTGTGGTATCGGTGATGTTGTTTCATCTGTTCGGTAACAAAGTTACAACTAGGATAATTTCATATTTGCATGTCATCTTGCGAATAGGTTAGTTCGGGGTTTGGTAGGACACAGGTTATTGGTGCATGGGTTTTTATAAAAAATGTCAAATAAAGTGAACCAAAATGACAGATTTTAGGTCTAACCTTATCATTTGGTGATTCCTGTATCGTCACAAATTGACCACTTGAGTATTAGTCTGTTATATATATTCTTTATTATAAATATATCCAACCGAGAAAAATTAGTCTATTCTGTTAATACAGTTAATACATATGATCAGTGGAACTACTCAGGACATGATCATTTGTTTGGGACCAGATCGCACGTGTTGGGCTAATTATCATAAATGTGACGTCACTA
>JXSR01S026717.1:5528-19861 GCA_000969725.1 Ophiothrix spiculata | reverse complement strand
GAACACAGAGGCTTGTTTCCTATTACATTTTGACCTATTTTGAGGCAACGTTGCTCACTCGGTTCCTTTTGCTCCGACTCTGACCAAGTTGGATGAGTAAAATAGCATACCTTGTTACTAACAAGGGCCCTAGGCTGAACCATCGCATTGATTTTGGTTTCATCATCTTGTCCAGATAAAACAAACTACAAAGCCCTGAAAACTATTGCACTTAGCACAACAAGGACTTTAATATTTGGAAAATTCTAATTAGCAAAATTTATGCCAATTTTCCTTTAATTGATTTTGAATTCTGAACTTGATTTCATATTCTTGTTTGTTAAAAGTCAAATCTTATGAGAAACAAAGTTGCAACTCTCAAGTTTCCCACTTACTGTTTACAATTAGATGGGAGTATTAAAGTTATCTTTCACTACTATTCAAGATTAAATAATTATTTGACCATTAAGAAAAATTCATACAAAAAAAACCAATGACTTAATTTTCCATAATATTTTGTCATTTCAATTATTGTAATATTATTAGAGCAGGGTGCCATATCACACCCTAAAAAGACCACAGGCAGTCTCACTGATTTTTTTAGAAATTAGAAAGATTAAAATGGAATGGTCATTTTTGGCTTTTTCATGTCAGTCATTCATTTATATGCTTCAATCAAAGATTGTGTCCCCTGCTGCCTCATCAACCATACTATACTAAACGAACACAGAGGCTCGTTTCCTATTACATTTTGACCTATTTTGAGGCAACGTTGCTCACTCGGTTCCTTTTGCTCCGATTCTGACCAAGCTGGATGGGTAAAATAGCATCCCTTGTTACTAACAAGGGCCCTAGGCTGAACCATCGCATTGATTTTGGTTTCATCACCTTGTCCAGATACAACAAACTACAAAGCCCTGCAAACTATTGCACTTTAGCACAAGGACTTTAATATAGATTATTATGTTGAGAATGATTTAACAATTTTGAAAGTTTTATTTCTTAAAATTATAATTGTATTCTCATCTAACTTAGTTCATCTAATGTATTGTTTTGCAGGTGTGCTATTTATCACCTTGTTTAGGCTTTCGCCAAGGATACCCAAGTTGGTACTTGGTACCACGTAAGCTAAAGGAAGCTTATCTTCAACAGGGCTCAGATGTTTTTAAAATTCAGTTTTGAATGCAGGAGAAGACCTGAGTACCCTAAGAAAAACCTGTGGAAGCGAGCATGGACTGAAAACCAAATGCACATAAAGCACCGGGCGCGAGACTCGTACCCGGGACCTCATTGGTGCAAGGCAAGGGAACTACTGCTGCGCCAACCCGCTCCTCCAATGACATTTATGTCATTTTATGACATTTGACTTTTAAGACAAACCAGATGAAACTACTTGGTTAGCTAATTATCTTCCATCTTCTATCAAAGTGCACTATAAAATAATGAAAAAATCTGATCTCTTAATACATTTTAATCAAAGGGGCATTGGACAAGTTCAGCAACAATCCCCAAAATTTTCCTGAATTTTGAAATGTTGTCCAATGCCCCTTTAAGTTTTGTCAAACTGATCGCAAATTGAGTTGCTAATTTTGCTATTTAAATTAGAACTAACATCATTTAACGGAAATATTTTTTTGAGAGGGATGGTCTCCAATTGACTTAGTGCTAAATGGTGAGTTTTCATTAACAAAAATACCAAATTTGTCTAAAATTGGGTGTATTTTGAAGAATATTACAATTTGAGTAATTTTTTTACTAAAAAGTGCTTTTCTACATCAATTGGAAATTGAGCAAAAAAGTCAGCAAGACTATCCACGTACAAATATTATCAAAACGTTCCTCCACCCGACACATTTCTGAAACATAAAATGATAACGCGTACTCAATATAGTGCAAATCATCCATATTTTCAATCAGCAATGCAACCCGATTTGTGTCAAACTAGCAACAAAACAGTGGGCATTTTATTGCATCAATCCAATCCCACATGAGATCTAAAAATCAATGCACTCTGTCAATGTTACTCTACAAACCACTCCAATAAATGTATCAGACACTGATACAATTAGATTGTCACATAGATCCATGTGCTTTTATTTATGCCAGCCATGCCTTGCCTTGCTTGGTCTATAACAAATAAAAGATCCGAGGCATTAGCATGGTAAGCTTACTTCCTCTTGTGTAATGGTATGCAACCACAAATCAGTATTTTGAAACGGATGATAGCAACACTCAAAGGAAGAAGTTGAGAGGAAGAAAACTACATTTTCTTGGATATTATAGAATGAATATCTGTCTTGTTTACAATAAACAAAAACAATCTAACACACTTGTACAATGTGTCCCTTTCTCAGGTTCCCCACCAACACATACTTATTAACCCAATTAACGGTTTCAATCTAACCTCGTCTTTAATTTCTTTCCTCACAGCTCGTGGCCCTCCAATTTTTCCCCAACTTCCTCCGAAGCTGACACGAGAAATCATCACAACGACATTCAAGCCACGCGACCTATTTAACAAGACACTCATCATAGGAGAAAATTTCATGCCACTCAAATATGAGTTAAGAAAAAATAGAGCCGAAGGGCTGGGGCTAGACGAGGGGAGAGCAACATATGACCAAGTCGCATCGATATGGGTCGTCGTGTCCTATAAACTTCCCTGTCTATTTGTCGATATTTCTGACATAGATAGGAGACATCTGCCGCACCTGGGATGTATACACCCAGGTGAAACACGGCCGCACTTTGGGGATTTATTGCCTTTTACAGAAATGAAATTTTTAAGATGACCATATCAAAAGTCCTTTGAATGAAAATAATCATCAAATGTTTCTTGCTGTGCCAAATTTGTTACTTGTGCATCCTGAAAGATGATAATGACAAAGCTATAAGTTTGGAGATTTTTATCCAAACAGTTTCTGAAATAAGGTCAGGTATCTTATAACTACACACTTAAAGGTGCAATTCATGATTTTGATGTGACCAAAACCTCACCTGTTTTCTAGCTAAATAATAAGAAGAGTACATTATAAATATATACTGAAAAATTTCACTTGATTCCGACAATTCGTTTTCAGCATTTTGAAAATCCCCATACTAAGGCTACTGTGTTGTAATTACTGTCGGGGCCCCGACAATAATTAGAAAATGACACATTTTTTCACTTTTCTTAAAAATGCAAGCACATGTGATTGTGAAAGAATGGTTTGGGGATCGTAACATATACCAGTCGACGATTCATATTATAAGCTAAAAAACTCAATTTTATAGAGGTGACCTTGCGGGTGAAAAGTGGATCATGAATTGCCCCTTTAATTTGTTAGACATCATCAGTTACAATTTGCAATAAATGCCAAATTTTGTGGGAATATGATTGACTTCTTTTATTTTTCTAACAATTTGCCTCCAAACTTTCCCCATTACACAGCAAAGTGTTAAGTTTGATAAATTGCAATACAATGTCAAAAACTCGTCAGGTTTTCCTGTTGTTACTAGTATATCAGAAAAGCAAACTGAAAATGTTATTCACAGACTAAGTCCATTACCATTTGCTATTTAGACCAAGTCCATTACCATTTAATATTTCTGCAATGACAATCAATACATCTTTGGCTTGTCAGCAGACATAATTTATGGGTTTAGTCGTTTATAAATAAGTATTCTACCTTCCGCTCTGTGAAATTCTCGCCTGGTAATAGCAAGATGAGTTTGGAATATTTCTCAATTAACTTTGTATTTTATGTCTTGCAGACACTCTATTGCCAAAAATATACAGGTTCCAGGTTCAGGCTACAGTAAGGCAACATCTCCTTGACCTTGGGCAAGAAACTTTACTATAATTGTTCTGCTGGTCTACTTCTCATTTTACTCAATAATTAAGAGTGTTGCAAAATATTTAATCCAGATTCAGATTCAGATACATGTACTAGTCGTCCAGCTTGGTGGGAAGGGTGTACGTACGTACTTCAGAAAATTTGAAATTGTCAATGACATAGCAAATTCTGATTTGATACTATTATGTAAATTAATATTTTTGAATTCTAGAATTGGTTGAAGTCCGATATTGAAGTATTTCTAAATTGTTTACAATTTTTTATATCTATTAACTGCCTAGCTACATCTACAAATCTAATTCTATTGTATTGTATTGTTGCCCCATCCTAGAGACGAGACTCGCTTCACTCAAGACTCTAGCCACTGGTTAGCTAGCCAGCCAGCCTCGAGACAATCATCTGAACTCTGGACACGGGCTATTTATGCCTCTATACACTTTTGATCACCCACTCAATTTGTCTACTACTGTTTTAATAAAACTAAAATCAAAATCGCTCAGTGATTTTAATTGATCTTGATCGCTAGCACACTGGATGTTTTCAAATCGAGTTTGAAGCAAGATGTAGTCTAGAATGGAAGCCATTATAGTGGACGTGTATTGCTTGTGACCATTCTATCGTTTGTAACTTTAACCATTGCTTGGGACTATTATTTTGCTTCAACAGATTTACCAGGCTGGTCAGTTCAGTTTGTTGAATATGCCTATCATAGGCTTGGATAAGTAAGATTTGACAACTAAATTACATGCTTTGAACATGCTTTGAAATAAAATAAGTTTCTAGAAATAAGAGCAATTTCACTCAAAATTGCCTGAAAATTACTCCTTATCAACCTGAGGTGGCAGTTATTTTCCACCTGAAAAAAGAAAAGTGGATGTAGAAATAATCTTTGCCAAGCATTTTCCTGTGCAGTGAGGCGATTCCTTTGATCTGCTGTCATGGTTGCTCAGATTTCCCATTGGGTGCTTCTTTTACCACCTTGAAACAGCTTAATATTTCAAAACAGGAGATCAACCACTATCTCGGTGACAAGTAGTAGGAACTACACTTATTTGTGTTCTTTTATTAATGCCTCAATACCCATTCCACATTAAAACAAAATGATATAAACATTCCTTTTGACTTTGGAAACTTTGCAAATGCTAGGCTTGAAATACAAAGTAGATTTGATTGGAATTTAGGAATATTCAGTAATTATCTTCTCCTAGCGTACATTGTACTCTTGTTATTTTTTTCCTACAATGACATTTGAATCTGAGAAGGCAAATTTGAAGAAACATGAAAAATTATACCAATACCCAAAACAGGAGATCAACACCAATCTCTGTCACAAGTAGTAGAAACTACACTCATTTGTGTTCTGTTAATGCCTCAAAACCCATTAGGCCCAATACCCATTTCACATTAAAACAAAATGATATAAACATTCCTTTGGACTTTGGAAACTTTGCAAATGCTAGGCTTGACATACAAAGTAGGTTTGATTGGAAAGGAATATTCAGTAATTATCTTCTTCTGGCAGTGATATACATTATACTCCTGTTTTTTCCTACAATGACACTTAAATCTGAGAGGGCAAATTTAAAGAAACATGTATACATGAAAAATTTTACCAATACCCAAAATTTGATTCCGGACCTACATTAAACCAGCATTTCATATTCATATGTTTTTCTCATTGGTAGCACAGTGAAGTCCAAACGAGAATGGCCAATATGAATGACGGAATAAAATTGTGTAATGGGTAGCCTCTCGGATTTCCATCATCAAGGTGGCTATTATGGACTAATGCAACATTGGTCTAGAGTGATTCAGTTAAAACATAGCCTTTGCATTTTATCTTCTAGTGGAGGTCAGCGAGATGGTTAAGTCATTAATTGGCGCAACCGACTGGCTAATGTTATCAGGGGTCATTAGTGACTCTGTGTGTTTTCAGCGCCTATGTCATTTGAGATGCTCATTAATGTGGTTTTGACATCTAGCGTACTGGATCGTATTGTTAAATTACGGAGGACGGATGAAAATTGAGGAAAGAAAAATGTTTGAAAATCTGGAAGTACGGTACTCCTAAAAATGAACTGTGAATGAATATATTTCCACTTTTCTCTAAAACTTTTCAATCTTATAATATTTACTCTTACGTTGGTCATGCTCTGCAACGTTGACACTGATCAAGTAAGTTGGTCTGCATTAAAGGTGTATAACCTTTGTTTCAGAGTAAAATCCCTGATGACTGGTAACAAATGATCTACAATCTTTGAAAAAACATGTTAACACACTTGCCTTTATTTAACAGCAACAATTTGTATACAGTATGTACTTTGGGAGCTCGTGTGGTCTAGTGGAACAGAGCAGGACTCCAAATCAGAAGGTCGCGAGTTCGAGCCCCGCTACGGCCAACGGGTTATGTCCTTGGGCAAGACATTTAATCCTAATTGCTTCGTCGACCCAAGCGTTATCATGGGTAGTTACTAGGAATATAGCCAAAGGGCGCCGTATTTTTAAGGCAGCTGTTAGTTGGTATATTCTAGTGGTTACCAAATAAATGTAAAGCGCTTTGATACGGGGACCTGATCTTCGTAAAAGCGCTATGTTAAGAGCCTGCATTTATTTTATTTTTATTTACTTTTTACACTTTGATTTTTAACAATGTTCAAGATATAACCTGAATCCTTCTTTGAAGCCTGGACATGCCCCTTCTCCCTACCAAAAAATGTTAACATTGTATTTCAAAACTGAGGCAGGGAGAGGGGCAGAGGGGTTCAATGGTAATATTTTAAGGGTTCAAATAGTTTTGTTAAAGATTGTAGCTTTGAAATTTTTCTGGTCTTTTTATCCTACAAATACATACTAGTATCTACATGCCAAATTTTTCCAACAACAAATGCTTCAATTTATGCAGCACTAAACTTGTCACTCGGACCTGTCATCTGGTCACTCCTAGCTGACTGACCGTCGGCAGATTGACCACAGCAATGATGACAATCCTCGATATCTTGCACCAATTTAACACATTTCCCATGTCCGACGGGCAGTCTCATTTGAATAACTGCAATGGTCAGTTTAAAACATGTTTTGATCATAAACGTTTATTCTAAATTTGTAACAAAGACAAATACAATTGCTTACATTTATAAATATTCAGCTTTATAAAATCATTTATAAATATTCAGTGTTTAAAACAAATGTATTGGTCAAAACTTTTTAGAGATTCTATGCTTCCCCCAAAAAAGTAAATACTTTCACTTCTTGGTTTTGAGCATATAAGAGTGATCAATCAGTTAATATACCAGTTTGAGGAGGATTGAAGTAATTTATAAAATTTCCAAATGATGATAACTCACTGCAAGACATCTGTATCAGAAAGGTTCAGTCAAGACAGTCAAGATAGAAAACACATTTATCTAGCTCAAAATGTTTTTCCCCTCCCAATACAACTTCACTTCCTAAGAATAAGATCAATATCACGCAAAGGTTCCACAACAGTAATTAAAATTCAGAGCAATATTTGATAATTTAAAGGTAACAACAATCATGCAAAGTTGCAACACTTTTTAAATGCACTTTTCTTCCCATGATTCTTCCCGGACACATTTGCAATCTGTCAATCAAAATAAACAAATAATAATTAAACAGGGAAATTACCCATCATATCCCCCAAAAACTTCAAATCGCATTCAGTCCAACAATGGTCAAAACGAGATTATTTCAAAAACAAAAATTGAATGCACTTTCACCCACTTTTGTCTGAAACTAAGTTTATCTGAAACACCAATGCACAGAAGAAACCATGTGCATCAATATCAACACAGCCTCAGTCGTAACATTTTCACCCCAATCAAACTATTTAACAGCGCCAATTAGCATCTCACACTACCACACACACACACGTCTTGGTCACTTCCAAAGAACTCGCACCTGATCCTACAATGCCTTTAAACGTTGCGGCGACTGGACATACATATCGATTTCGGATTTCTTCCCGGTTTGGAATGAGTAGTTTTTATTTGCTTTTCTTCCCAATACCCCGAGGAAAGCAGCAGATTTCATTTCAAAAAATATTATTACTGTACACCTCGGCAGAAGGCACCTCAGGGGTAATCAATGCCATTTTTTCCTTCTCAACTTAATGCTAAAAATGATGCCGTTAATTTTTCTTGACACCAAGGTACGCGCTGAAGGGACTTATAAGAGGACTAGATATTAACCCATATGATCTATGCACTGGTGTTTCATGCCACAAAACAAGGACAAAATCAATGGGATAGACCACCCTTTTCATTTTATTGTCAATTACAAGAATTGACCACCAAAGATCCGAGGCCACAAAAGGGCTTCTTATTACAACTGTTAGTACTAAGGAAGTCAAGTGGGGTATAAGGAAGTCAAGAGGGGGACGAGGAGGGGGAAATTGATATGCTCAAACAGACGCTCTTTCATTTGGTTGCAGTAAACGCATTTGAGGTACCATAATGTGGTCGGATGATGATGTAAATGACCACTGATGACCTTGGTATTCTATCCTCCTGGTATTCTTTTGGTTCTTTGGTGTATTTTATCCTTTTACAGATTTAAAGATAAAGCTATGAAGAACCAGGTGATTGTACGGCATCAAAGGCAATTTGTGTAATTGCGTAAACCATCATTTTGCAAACAGTTTGACCTGTTCAGATTTTTGAGCCTGAAAATGATATTGGAGTATCCTTGTGTCATGATTTGGGGCCACTTTGGGCTGTTTGTTTTCAAAACAGACCAACAAATGTTGCAACACAGCTTTGGAGAAAAATAATTGCACCTGTATGGTAAAGCTTAATAATATTCCACTGGAAAGGCACATTTGGTTATGTTTATTTTGGACAAATAAGCTTTGGGCATTTAATGGACTTGTTGTGACAATCTTCAGCAAGACTCATTTCGCGAGCACTTTCTATAGAGCCTACAACCTACCAATGCAAAAAAACCAAACAGTAGCGGAAATAAGATGCAGTTCATTGTATAACAGATAGCAGACATTTTCCAATGCATTGTAAAAAAGGCAAGTATCTTACAACCCCCACGATATCAAAACTAAACTTGAACCTCATCTTAAATGTGAATACTTTCAACTTATATAAGTCATATGACCCATACCGGGGATGGGGTACTTGCTAAAATATTTTATGATTTAGGGGTTAAAATTGACTTGCACATACTTACAAAGACAAACATTTTGTTTGGACAAAGCCATGTTGTACAATAAACAGCAGCTGGACTTTGCATGTCATTGCCTACCCAGGGCTAGATAAATCAGCAGCTTGATAATGCAATCTCATTTTTCATCTCTCAATAACAGCTGACCTTAGGCTAGACATAGGAGAGGGAGGCAAAATGAAACGAAAAGAGGACCAGAGGGGGTAGGTCTGGCTGGATGGGATAGGTTACATTCACTGACCAACAGATTGTATGGTATCTCATTGTGGACAATGTGATAAAAAGGTCTAGTGAAAATAATGATATAGGGCAAGCTGGGGAAGATTGGACTGGGTATGATATGAAGACTAGCAGGGAGCTCTAGCTGTGTGAAGTTAACATTCACTGACAGACCGACAGACTGAATGAGAGCTCGTGGTGGACAGTGTGATAGAGAGGTTTGGTGAAAATGATGATATAGGGCAAGCTGGGGAAGGTGGAACTGGGTATGTTATGAAGACTAGTGGGGTATATACAGGGCATTACTAACACACAATACTGTAACTTTTCAGATAGCACTCACAAAATCATTTCTTCTTGATGTTGCGCGCTATTTCAAATGTATTTCTAACTCGACTGGTTCACTCCCACACAAATTTTGCTTTAATCAACTATTTTTCACCATTAATTCTTTTCTACTAATATTGACAAACAACATTCATACACATAACACAACCTCATACACTTCTCGTTATGTCAACATACCATTCTAGCTTTTAAGTCAAATCATACACTGTTTTTAGCTTCTGAATTCACAACTGTTTCTCTTTCGCACTTGGAGTCCGAATAAAAGCATTCATCCACTTAAATAACTTTCGACTGATATATACTTAACAAACCCCTACTAATCATAAACTCAGCAAAACTATTTCTGTGTCAAATACCAGAATGTACACCAATAAACCGTATCCACTCGTCCAATTCAATTACTGATTTTCTGAATTTATATCACCTTTACCGTTTAGGTGTTTTTTTTCATACCAACGTGCCAGATATGTTTAGAAATATTTTGACAATGCTTTCGAAAAGAAATATGACCGTCACGGTTCTTTAAACGTTTAGAGAGAGGATATCTATTAATTCAAAGGGGTTGTGGAACAGCAAGTGGTTGAATTGGACGAGTGGAAACGGTACACCGATTCCTTCCAACTCCCGATAAACACTACCTACCAGACCCTGTGACTTACCTCTTTTGGATGGCTTTTTATTTTGTTTTTCGGAGAACTGTTTCTCCTCCCCTTTCCTGTCTCTTCCTGGACAAGCGCAAATCCTGACATCGATAACCTGCCTACCCAAAATCTGGCCACTGCAAATAGAAAATAAATCATCACAAAAATGTTGAATTGGCATTTTCTTAGCTAAGACAATGTAACACAATTTTCACTAGATATGAAACATGAAAAAAGAAGACATCAGGACCTTCCCATAATGCCTCACTTCCAATGGGTTTTCAATGGATTTTTTGTATGGGATGTGATGAGAGGGTTTAGGGATGAAACATAGCATAACTAGCAGACCTCGACCTTAATTTGCATTTCCGATATGTTTCATCCCTTAACCCTCTCATCACATCCCATACAAAAAACCCATTGAAAAACCCATTGGAAGCGAGGCATTATGGGAAGGTCCTGATGTCTTCTTTTAAATATGAATAGAAAAACTCATTTACTTAGGAGCTCTTACGATTCAATTTTGCAGGGTGAAGCTTTCAAAGGTCCAGCAAGCATCATATTCAGGTCCCAATTAGTTAAGCAAATATTTCCCATTTGAAGCATATTTCACCATAGACGAGGTATAACATTAATTACTCCAAGGCTAGATAACAATATAGTTTATTTATCACAAATAAATAATTACAAATTATTATTCCATTTGAAATACTCCCCACTTTATGATTCTAGTTATACTGGGCAGGCAGAGGTGAACAGGCCCACCTAGAACTCTTGCATTTTTTTCCAGAACTCAGGCTTGTTTTGAGTCTAAATACTATGCATTCCAATTTAAAAACTCTAAAATCAATAAAAAACCCATTAAAACCTGGGGTAATTATTATCAAAATTTTAATTTTCTGAACATTTCACATCAATTTTACCCTTCACTAAGTTTTACCTCGCTGTAACCCTGTCCATAGTCAGACCCTTGTTTCTTGGCACAAACACACACAGAATTGGGTCAATCAATGCTGAGTACTAAATATTGGATATTGACTTCATGTTTATGGTATTGGTCATTTGGTTTCTGTGTCAATTGAATTGATGTTCGAAAATTATGCCATAGGCACCGTACATTTCCGATGTAATAACTAGCCCCTATTTCCCCCAGGGAATAGGGGGGACACACAATTATGCCACAGACATTTTGCATTTCTGGTGTTATAACTAGCACCTATTTCCCCCCAGAGGGGGACCTACAATTATGCCATAGATACCATGCATTTCCGATGTAATAACTAGACCCTACTTCCCCAGGGAATAGGGGGACACAGACATAGTGCATTTCTGATGTAATAACTGGCACCTATTTTCCCCTGAGGGAAGGGGACATACAATAATGCCATAGTCATAAACACCGTCAATTTCTGATGTCACTAACTAGCCCCTATTTCCCCTGAGGGATGGGGACCTATAATAATGTCATAGACACTGTCAATTTCTGATGTAATAACTAGCCCCTATTTCCCCTGAGGGAAGGGGACGTACAATAATGCCATAGACACTGTCAATTTCTGATGTAATAACTAGCCCCTATTTCCCCTGCGGGAAGGGGACACATTATTGCCAGGCCAGGGGCACTGTGAATTTCCGATGTAATAAGCATCCCCGTTCCCAGCTATACTCTAGATATAAACCCAGAAGTATCTTTCAAGTTTCTGAACAACTGTCCCCTTCTCAGATGCGTATCAAGCGTAGCTGCGTGTTGTTGTGCAATTCTGATAGCGTAGACACACTGTACATCATTTATGGAGCAGACATTGCGTCCAGTACTTTAAATTGTACTTAAAAAGTGAAAAAAACAACTGTAAACGGGGATATTTTTGCGAGCAGCAATTTTCATGAATCATGAACTTTCTGTGCGTTTTAAATTAGTGTTTTTAAGCTTCATAACATTGTCTCACACATAAAATGAACATATTTGCGGTTACATTATCATTTGCGAAATTCGGGAAATATATACGTTCACAAAAATAACCTGTTTACAGAATGCGATATGTCCGTCTCTTTCCTACTTACTTGGATTCAAGTGTGAACACAACCTGAATTTGCCTCCTGTTGAGACCCCCAACACAGGACAGGAAACATTTGAAGCTGTAGAGATATTGGGAGTACTCTGTACCGACCTGCGGTATATTGTATGGCACAATGACGCTCAAGCGCCCTGTGTTAGAGTCCTCCACATACTGTGAGCTTGGGTCGCTGCTCATCACAAGATGGAATGCAGTAGGATCTGAAAAGAGAGAGGGTAAAAACAGGTTGGCATGATAAATAAATGTGTACTAATTCATTTCAAATCCACACTCTCAATGTGCAGAGTTGCAACTTTCCTTTGTAAAAATTCCTGAATGTGTGAAAAGTGAAAAGAAAAATGCATTTCTTATATTACAAATTTCCTGTAACCGACACTTTTTGATCAAAATTTCTTGGATTCAGTAGATTTCCAAAAAAGTGACAGATCTCTGAACTGTGGAGGATTTAAGATGCATCTTACATTCCACACAACAAACTGACATTCAGTTTTAAAAAATCACTGACCATCCAGGATTCAAACCTCTGACCTTGGGAATATTAGCTTCACACTCTACCAACTTAGCTACATGATCAATTGGGAAGAGTGGATGATATTATTACATTTACAATCGATAGGCCTTCAGATCTAACTCAATCCTCTAATGACATTTTTCATTCAAGTTGCTTAATCAAAGGACATGGAAAGAATTCCAAATTCGTAATTCCAATTTGTTTTTGCTGTCATATACAACTATATTTTGTCCACTTTGTTAATAACAAAAGTTACTTTGTCCAAAATATATTTTATCCTCGCCATATTTGGGACCAAAAAATGTTATATCGATGACAATATGAAATTGAACGCTAACAAATTATCCGGAAAAAGCAAATAATGCAGGTCTTACCATTTGGCAGCACACTAGCATGGTTGGGACACCTCTTAACAACTTGTTGGATGTGCTCTGGCTTCTTGAAAATCGGCATGGCGCGGATATAACTATTCTGTGGAGGCGGCTTAGTTGTCTTGAACTGAATGGGACATGGTTTGTCCTTGTCCACAAACAATTTCTTCAACATGTTGGAATACTGTGAGAGAAGAAAAGAAAAACAGATGTATGTTAGGCATATTCGCTGACAAAGTTAAAACGTATTATCCTGGTTACTGGTTCACGCTCAGTTGGCTACCCATTGAGTATGTGTTGTGATCATTTTGATCGTGGTTCAAATTGCAATAAGCGTGAACCAACGCGTCACTTGGCAACTATTGATTTTGATGTCACACTCTGTCAGCGAATTGGCGTTTTATATCATACTCCTGCACTCTCAGGCTTTCAACATTTGTGTAAGGTCACAAAAAAGTTAAATTTTAAAAAGATCAAAATTTCATTAATTTTGTTCTTTGTGAAACTGGTCTTGTGGATTTTCCCAGACTTACATAAAATTTGATGATATTGCTGCTGCAAATTTTTACCCAGCTGCCCTCTTAAGTACACATGAAAAAGTTATGATTAAGCATAATCTAGCCCTACATATCTATCATATTTAGTAAATAATATTTTATCTATGTGTATGGGGTTTTCTAATCTTTTAATAACTACTGAAAGCTCAAAGTCTAATATAATCTACTTGTCCTATTTTTCACCTTTGGGAATCCCCTTCGGCATTCGCTTTCAGCGCAAAGGTTTTCCCCAAACTTTTATCGATGCTAATTTATTTTAAACAATGGAAAAATAACTCTGAGATAACACATTAAATCGCGCAAATGTCACGCAATTCCAAAGTGCACAATTTCTCTATTTTTAAATTCCATCAACATTCTTTTCAAATGTGAACACGATCAAAAACAAATTGCGGGGTATCAATTTGACATTATGCATGAAAAAGAAGCATAAATAAATATGAAATGAACAAATTGCACAAATTCAAAAAACCTTGATATGGTACATCTATGACTATACTGCACAGTGCACATATGCCTAAATCTGCTTTTTACAAATTTAATTTACTTTGAGACTTGGTTATATTTATTTAAGCTTCAACATACTTTACAGATCTGTTTCACAAG